>CM076582.1:818330017-818426152 GCA_034641835.2 Pinus albicaulis
AAATCATATAATAATATTTACATGAAGGGTGCTTAATATTTATATTAATTTTAATTATTAATTATAAATATTTATATTTTATATTATATTTAAATTTATGTGATTAATATCAACATCACATGATTGTATTTATAAAATTATTCCTTTGGGTTTATAATCTTAAGGTCTATCATCTTAAGTTTTATAATACTAGTCTCAAGGTTTTTGATCCCTTAAGTTTATCATATTAATCCTAAGGTTTATAATTCCTTTGGTTTATAATATAAATCCTCGGGTTTAATATTTTTCCCTTGAGTTTATAATATTAATCTCTTGGGTTTATTTCCCTTCAGGTTTTTAATATTAATCATTTGGGTTTATAATATCGCATTTAGTATAAGGGTTTGAAATATTCAGTTTTTAATATTGGCGTTTATAATATTAGGGTTTATAATATTAATATTAATATTAATCCTTTAGGTTTATTAATCATAAGGGTTTCTAATATTAATCCATGTGTCTATTATTCCCAAGGGTTTATAAAATTAATCACTTCGGTTTATATCATTAATATATAGGGTTTATTATTAGAGTTTATAATACTAATATTAGGGTTTGGTTTATATCATTATTATGTGGGGTTTACTATTGAATTTTATACATCTTGAGTGGACCTAATGTTTAAGAGCATGTGTTTCCTCCTAAGAAGTCATAGGTTCAAAACCAGAGGAGAGTAGAGTATGTATGCCTTCGTAGAGTGAGTATGGGTCCCTTGTCCCACAAACAAGGGGGTCTCATACACCAATTTGGTGTTTGGCTTTTCCATTGTATTTATTTTCCCTTGGGTTTATAATATAAAACCCTTGCATTTATTCCCCATGGGTTGTTTTTATGTTGGAATTGTTTATAAATCTATCATTATATATAAAAGATATTGATAGTAATGTTAATAGGTTAATAAATGTATATTAATAATTAACATACTGATGAAGGAAAAATAAGTGTTATTAATACTATTATAACATTATATTAATTTTGTTATAAATATCTGTGTGTGTGTGTGTGTGTGTGTGTTATTATTTATATAGTTATTAATAAGTACAAATAACAAATGTCTAATAGTCACATTGACACTATACATCTAATAATTATTAATGTGATTATATATGTTTCATATATGACCTATATCAACTACATTGATAAATGTGATTGTGCTAACCATATTATATGTTATAATATTATATGTTATAATTAAAATAAGATTCTATATATAAAAACACAAAATACAAAATCTAAAATATGAACAAGTTTGGTCAATGCAATGACACCTTATTAAAAGAGAATATTCATATTGAAACACAAAATCTAAGCTATGTAGAAGTTTGTTACCTGTCGTGGAAAAAATAACCCAAAATAATAACATTCGAGTCAACGCAGAACAATCACTTAACCTAGAAAAAATATTTATATATTTTAAAAGTTGCTTAAAAGATTCTAATCTGTCCACCTCTCTTTGATCGATAAGTAAGGTAATCAACCAATGAAATAAGCAATTTCCTCTCCTCTATTTTGTAGTCTTGATACTATATGTTTTGTACTCTATTTCATGTGAGTTGTTTACACATCCAGCGATGAAGGAGAAGTTGGAGATAATTGTTCAGTATAGTGCCATGGAAGTCAAACTCCTATTAAAGAAATATAAATCAATAAATTACCGACGACATCATCAAATGCCCAGAGAATTGTGAACTTTCCATAAGTTCAATATAGAAATGATTATCTCAACGCAAATTTCCATAAGTCCAATGTTCCAGAAAATTTTGAAGATTTTATCTGAACGCTAACGTCCTTTGATTTGCCATACGTATGGCTATCAATAAAGTAAAATTATTTCTGTAAAACACAAAATTTACAAAATCTAAGCTGTAAAGATATTTGATAGATGTAGTGGAAAAAATAATCCTCATTAAAAGTATAACATTAAAGTCAATGTATGACAATCAATTGGAAAAAATATTATATATTTAAAAAGTTGTTTAAAGGTTGTAAGTTGTTTAAACAAATTAACGATACAACTCTGTTATTGAAAAAGAAAAAATCCACCAATTCGCGGATGGAATTCGAAAGCTGAGATGGCCAATAACCACTTTGCAACACAAAACTAAATTCTAAAATCAATAGTCGGCACCCTTATTGCCGTGTCTTTATAATTCCTGATTTGAGCTAAACATTTTGTTGAAAATATTAAAGTCACCTGCGTACCCCGTGCAGGTAGAAATAGAGTAAAAATAGGGGCAGAAGGTTGAGTGTACACTTTTGTGCATTTAACAGAGCATGGAGAAAAATGTAAGGAAGGATTTCTTTTTATGGGGCACAACCATTATTGCAGAGAAGAAATTAAATTTTGTTATGGGCCATAGCTGATTTTGCAGGAGAAATTGAAGAATTCGTGGTCCAAGCCACGCAACAACAGAGTTTCTATTTAAAACAGTCTTTTCGGGTGTAAAATCCCTCAACAACCAAACAAGGAAGTTTTTTATTAAATGTGCCAAAGTTTCTTTTTGTGGTCCCCACCACTTCATCGCCCATCACCAAATTTTATTTCAGTGTCCTGTTATAAAGTTCCGGAGCGATGCAATGTTGCGATATCGCACATCGCATATCGCAATGGACGTGTGTTCCATACCATAGAAATGTTCATTGTCGATGATGCGATGTGATGTGGTACCTACCACCATCGCACATCGCACATCGCCAAACCATATGTTCATGCCACCACTTATGTTTCCACCGAGGTTTATCGCCGATGCGATGTGGTAATGCCGATGTCACTCATCGCATATTGCAATCAATCATCACAATCGCAAGTCTCCATTTGTCCACTCATCCACTTAAGTCTTCCGCCAATGCAATGTGCCGATGCCGATAGCGCTCAACGCTCATCGCAGCATCGCAGTATTGCTCATTGCAACATCGCGTAGCCAAAGTCCATTCCACCGCAACCATTGATCGTCGATGCGCTGATGCGATGTGGTCCCCACATCGGTCATCGCACCATCACTCATCGCTTCATCACTTTGTCAAAGTTCATTTCGCCAAAAACATTGTTCCGCCGATCGCCGATGCGTTGATGTGGTCCCACTGCCACGTGGACCAATCGTGTTGATTCGTGTTCAATTTTCCCATGATGTCACCACCAATTTTTGTTACATGAATTTTGTATAGAATCCAGTTTAGTTTTGATTTGAATTCCATGGGCCCTAGCAGCTGGCCAATCAGAATGCGTTCGTGTTCATTTTGAGCTTGCTAACGCAAGGTTGTTTTGTTACGTGAAAAGTTTTTCAATGCAGTTTAGTTTTTGTTTGAAGTCCGGGTTAAAGGTTAATTAAACTTTGGTTTAAGTTTTATGCGGCAGTATATTAAAGTTTTATTATTATTATTTTTATTTATGTTTATATATAATGCCGCGACATATAAAAAGTAAAAAAGCCCCGTAGGCTTAATGTAATGTGAGTATTGTTGTGTAAAGAAAAAGCCCGAAGGCGAAAAAGAAAAATATAGTAACAGAGCACTATATGTGCGTTTAGTGAGACAGAGAGAGTTTTAAGCACTGTGTTTTGTAGTAGTCTGTAATCCCTCTGAAGGAGGAAGAACAAGTTTTTGTAATATTTTTTTCAATTAATGAATTAGAATCAGTTTGTGTGCAATCTCTTTCCAGCAGTAAGTGAATTTTTTTTATTCTCTGTGTTTGAAGGAGAGTATTATTCTCTTAGTATTTGTTCTGGAATTATTAGAAATTTCAACATGGTATCAGAGCTTATCTGGGCTCTTTGAAGGTGTCAAAGAAGTTGAAGGAAGAGGACTGAGAAGTTCCTACAGCCAGAACTCCAGCAAACATTGAAATTAAGTCGGTATTTCTAAAAAAACGAGTTATTGTTTTGTTTAAAAGGAGAAGTCCTCGGAAACGAGAGTTTTTTTCTTCTTCAAGAAGGAAAGACGGTTTGTTTGAAAGCAGTCAATTTTGTTTGGAGTTCATTTAGTAAGTAATGTTTGGACTAAAGCACTAGTATGACTATTGGAAATACTGTTTAATTTAATGGAAGAAACTATGATTATTGGGCCATTCCCAACATAACTGAGGTGCATTCTGAGACTTGTGGGAATTTAAAGAAGATGGTTTTGAAGAACTAGTAGATGAACAAGATTTTAATGCCTTGCTACCGGGCGAGAGAAGGATCTCTTGCAAGAAGAAATAGAAAGAAGGACTCTAAAGCCATCTTCTAGCTCTATCAAGTAGTACATGAGAGTGTGCTTCCAAGGATAGCAGCAGCTAAGAGATCCAAGGATGCATGGGATACTCTTAAGATAGCCTATCAAGGTATGGAGAAAGTGAAGACAACAAAACTACAATTACTGAGGAGAGGTTTTGAAACTCTCTGTATGAAAGAGTCTGATAATATAGACTCATTCTTCACACATGTGATTGAGATGGTCAATCAGATAAGGTCTCATGGAGAGGCACTTGAAGAAAGAAGGATAGTGGAGAAACTATTGAGGAGTCTACCCTCAAGGTTTGATGTTATTGTTACCACAATAGAAGAGACAAAGGATCTCTCAAAGTTCACAGTAGATGAACTTCATGCATCACTGATGACTCATGAACATAGATTGGGAAGATCAGTAAACCCATCTCTAGAGCATGCCTTTAAGACTCAGATGCCTTTTGGAAGAGGAAGAGGCAGAAGCCAAAACAGAGGAGGAAGAAACAACTCTTCACATACACATGGAAGGAGCAACAGTCAGAATCAAAGCCATGGCCAAAGCAACAGCCAACAAGGTGGACACCAACATGCTCAAGGAAAAAGGTATGAGAAATCCAATGTCCAATGCTATTATTGCAAAAAATATGGGCACTATGCCAATGAATGTAGGAAAAAGAAAAATGACATGAATAATAGGCAGAATGTTGATGTAGCAAGAGAAGAAAAGAACCCAAAGAATGTGTTGTTAACATGTAATGTAGCACAAGATATACAGGATGATGTATGGTTTTTAGATTTAGGCTGCAGTAATCACATGACTGGAAACATAGCAATGTTTGCCAATCTTGACGAAGAAGTTAAATCTAAAGTAACAACAGGAACTGATACTAATATTTCTGTCAAGGGAAAAGGCAGAGTTAGTATCCATGCAAGAAATGGAGATCAGAAATTTGTGCCAGATGTGTACTATGTTCCTGGCTTGAAATGTAATCTTTTGAGCATTAGACAGCTCATTAACAAAGGTTACAATATATTCTTTAAAAATGATGTGTGCACAATAATGGATATACCTCCAAGCAAGAAGATTATTGATGAAATACAAATGACTAGCAATAGAATGTTTCCACTCACGCTCAATACAGACTTGAAGGGATAAGGAAAGAATGTAGCAGCTGTAACTCAAGAAGTCTTTCAAAAGGAAGTGAAGGATGAGAATTGGTTATGGCACTTGAGATTTGGACATCTCAATTTCGGAGGTCTGAATTTGATGCACAGAAAAGGAATGGTAAGAGGAATAACATTGATAGAGAAACTAGATAGCCTATGTGAAGGCTGCATCTTGGGCAAACAACATAGAGAAAAATTTCCATTCGGAAAGAGCATACGGGTGAAAGCACCCTTAGAAATTATCCATTCATATTTATGTGGGCCGATTCAAAAAACATTAGTTTCAGGCATCAATTACATGATGACCTTCATTGATGATTTCACAGGGAAAGTATGGGTTTATTCCTTGAAATATAAAAGTGAAGTCTTTGAAAAAAAATTCCACTTTAAAGCTCTAGTAGAGAAACAGAGTGGGCAGAATATCAAAGTCCTAAGAACTGATAGAGGAGGTGAGTACGTCTCAAAAGAATTTATGCATTTTTGCAGAGAAAATGGCATACACAAGTAGTTCACAACAAGGTACACACCCCAAAAAAATGGAGTTGCAGGAAGGAAGAATAGAACCATCATGGAAACAGTAAGAAGTATGTTAAAGGAAAAACATTTTCCAAATGAGTATTGGGCAGAAGCTACAAATTGTGTTGTGTATATTTTAAATAGATGCCCAACAAAAACAGTAATGAATAAAGTTCTAGAAGAAGCATGGAGTGGCAGAAAACAGGAAGTCACCCACATGAGAGTTTTTGGATGTGTGGCTTATGCACACATTCCAGATCAGCTGAGGAAGAAGTTGGACAATAAGGGGGGGAAGTGCATATTCCTTGGATATTATGAAGATTCCAAGGGATATAGATTGTACAAACCATCCATAAAAAAATTTTCTATAAGCAGAGATGTGCAATTCATAGAAGAAGAAGCATGGGATGGAAGCATTGAGAAAATAGTCAATGTCAAAAGCTATTTGTCTCATGATGAAGATGGCGAATATGTGGATGAAAGGAACACCTCATCAGGAGCACCACCTCCACCAACACAAGGATAGTAAGGGACACCTCAAGCAGGAGTAAGAACACCCTTGGGAATAAATGAGAGTGCTTCTCGAAGCACACCAAATGGAGCAGATTTGAGTGCTACTTCAATCACAAGTACACCAAAATGAAAAAGGAACAAGATTCAGAAATTTAAATGAAAGCTATGAACAAGAGACAACAAATGAAAGTATGAACTCCTTATTTTCTTTATATTATCATGTTGATGATCCTATTCATTTTGAGGAAGCTATAAAATATAGAAAATGGATAGAAGCCATGGATGAAGAAATTAATGCAATAGAGAAAAATAAAACATGGGAGTTGGTTGATATCCCAGAAGGGAAAGAAGTCATTGGAGTTAAGTGTGTCTACAAGACCAAAAGCAATGCTGAAGGTAAAATTGAAAGGCACATGGACAGACTTGTTGTAAAAGGATATAAGCAGCAACATAGAAGAGATTATGAGGAAAATTTTGCACTAGTTGCAAGAATGGAAACAGTGAGAGCAGTGTTGTCCATAGTAGCACAAAACAAATGGAAGGTTTACCAAATGGATGTAAAATCAAAATTCTTAAATGGAGTTTTAATGGAAGAGGTTTATGTTGAACAACCTCTAAGCTATGAGAAAAAGGGCCAAGAGCAGAAAGTTTGCAGATTGAAGAAAGCTTTGTATGGGCTGAATCAAGCACCAAGAGCATGGTATAGTAGGATAGATTCCTATTTACTCGAGAATGGATTTGAAAAATGTGAAGAAGAACCCACATTACACATCAAAGAAAAATATGGTAATATGCTCATTGTTGTGTTATATGTTGATGATGTGATATTCACAGGTAATGATGATTACCTCATTGAAAATTTTAAAACAGTCATGAAAGATGAATTTGAAATGACTGATATGGGATTGTTGAGATACTTCTTAGGAATAGAGGTAGAGAAAAATGAAAATGAGATTTTTATCTCATAAGAAAAATATGTTAATGAAGTTTTAGAAAGATTTAATATGCAGGATTGCAAGGCAACAATTACTCCCATAGTAATGGGATTGAAAGTGAGTAAAGAGGACAACAACAAGGATTTTGATCCAAGCTTGTATAAGAGCATAGTTGGAAGCCTCATGTATTTCACTGCAACTAGGCCAGATATTATGCATGCTATTAGTTTGATTTCCGGATTTATGGAGAGGCCAAAAGAAGCACATTGGTAAGCAGCAATGAGAATTCTGAGGTATGTGAAAGGAAGTAAAAGGTATGGGATTTTATATACTACTTCAGAAAATTTAGAATTAATTGGTTATACTGATAGTGATTGGTCTGGAAGTATTGATGACCAGAAAGTACTTCTGGTTATGTTTTTCATATGAGTTCAGGAGCCATTTCATGGGCTTCTAAGAAACGGCTATTGTAGCATTATCTACAGTAGAGGCAGAGTATGTGGTAGCTACAGCAGTAGTGTGTCAAGCAGTGTGGATGGGAAGAATGTTGAGGAATTTGTGTCAAGAACAGGTAAAGGGAACAATGATTTATTGTGACAATAGCTCAGCTATTGCATTGTCAAATAATTCTGTGTTTCATAAAAGAACAAAGCACATAGATGCCAAGTTTCACTATATCAGAGAATTGGTGAACAATGGAGAAATTGTTTTACAGCATTGTACAACAGAGGAGCAATTTGCAGACATTCTGACAAAGCCATTGGGGTAGAAAAGTTTTGAATATTTAAGAGAAATGCTTGGATATGACTCATAACCCAGTAGCTGACTTTAAGGGGGAGTGTTGAAAATATTAAAGACACCTACATACCCCGTGCAGGTAGAAATAAAGTAGAAATAGGGGCATAAGGTTGAGTGTACACTTCTGTGCATTTAACAGAGCATGGAGAAAACTGAAAGGAAGGATTTCTATTTATGGGGCGCAACCACCATTGCAGAGAATAAATTCAATTTTTTTATGGGCCCTAGCCGATTTTGCAGGAGAAATTGAAGAATTCGTGGTCCAAACCACGCAACAGCAGATTTTCTATTTAAAACAGTCTTTTCGGGTGTAAAAGCCCTCAACAACCAAACAAGGAAGTCTTTGATTAAATGCGCCAAAGTTTCTTTTTGTGGTCCCCACCACTTCATTGCCCATCGCCAAATTTTATTTCAGTGTCTTGTTGATATGAAGTTCCGGAGCGATGCGATGTTGCGATATCGCACATCGCATATCGCAACGGACGTGTGTTCCATACCATAGAAATGTTCACCGCCGATGATGCGATGCGATGTGGTCCCTACCACCATTGCACATCGCACACCGCCAAACCATATGTTCATGCCACCGCTTATGTTTCTGCCGAGGTTTATCACCGATGCAATGTGGTGATGCTGATGTTTCTCATCACACATCGCAATCGCTCATCGCAATCGCAAGTCTCCATTTTTCCGCTCATCCGCTTACGTCTTCCGTTGATGCGATGTGTCAATGCCGATAGTGCTCAGCGCTCATCGCAGCATCACAACATCGCTGTATCGCTCATCGCAACATCACCTAGCCAAAGTCCATTCCACCGCAACCATTGATCACCGATGCGCCGATGCGATGTGGTCCCCACATTAGTCATCGCACCATTGCTCATTGCTTCATCGCTTTGTCAAAGTTCATTCTGCCAAAACCATTGTTCCGTCGATCGTTGATGCGTCGATGTGGTCCCGCTGCCACGTGGACCAATCGCATTGATTCGCGTTCGTTTTTCCCATGACGTCGCCACCAGGTTTTGTTACGCGAATTTTGTATAGAATCCAGTTCAGTTTTGATTTGAATTTCGTGGGCCCCAACAGCTGGCCAATCAAAATGCGTTTGTGTTTGTTTTGAGCTTGCTAACGCAAGGTCGTTTTGTTACGTGAAATTTTTTCAATGCAGTTTAGTTTTTGTTTGAAGTTTGGGTTAAAGGTTAATTAAACTTTGGTTTAAGTTTTATGCGGCAGTATATTAAAGTTCTTTTTTATTTTGTTTTATGTTTATATATAATGCCGTGAAATATAAAAAGTAAAAAAGCCCCGTAGGCTTGATGTAATGTGAGTATTGCTGTGTAAAGAAAAAGCCCAAAGGTGAAAAAGAAAAACACAGTAACAGAGCACTCTATGTGCGTTTAGTGAGACAGAGAGAGTTTTAAACACTGTGTTTTGTAGCAGTCTGTAATCCCTCTGAAGGAGGAAGAACATGTTTTTGTAATAGTTTTTTCAGTTAATGAATTAAAATCAGTTTGTGTGCAATCTCTGTCCAACAGTAAGCCAATTTTTTTTTATTCTCTGTGTTGGAAATATTATTCTCTCTCTATTTGTTCTAGAATTCTTAGAAATTCCAACACAATTGATATCTCCAAATATTTCGTCCCTTTCAAATATCAAAATCAGTTTTATTTACGTAATCAAGATAACCACTCCTACCAATTATTCCTTGGGATTCAGCTAAGGTCACGTTGAACCCAGTGACCGAGATACCAAAACAATAATATAACCATTTGAAATATTTTCGTTGACTATAGAACATTCCAAATTAATACTTGGGATTCAGCGAAGGTCACGTTGAAACCAGTGACCGACGGAATTATCATACCTAACCATGTGCGATAACTAACCTTATTTCCATTTCTTGATAAACGTATTCATTGGATTCTATCGTTGAAATTAATAATAATATCAATAGCCATCTACACCAGTATGTTTTCCCTGGGCAGATGAAACAACGCTCTCACATAATTTACTTAGCTCTTTAATTTAATGATATGGTGCATAGAAATTCAGAAACTTAACCAGAAAATTATTTACTTAAATACAAACATTACATTATAAGTTTTTTATTTTATTTTAAATGGTCTATAATGGATTAATCTATTCATAATTCAATCACTCGGTCTCAACAAGTATATTTTTTATAATTTATCTTCCATTCAACTTTTATCATCATGTGTTTTTTTAATCATTTAATCAACCAAATGTTTTATTAATAATTAAAAAACCTCATGACTCATAAAACTCCGATGAATATTTTTTACAGTTTAGTTTTATTTAAATTTCATATCTAGATTATATAAATACCATCAAATTATCTTTCAAATCAATAATACTATTGACAGCCACGTACAGCGGTATCTTTTGCCGGGTGAATGAAACTACGCTCACATCATTTACTTGCCCTTTAGAAACTTAACCTGGAAATTATTTACTTAAATGCAAATATGGTAAGCTTTTATTTTATTTTGAATGGTCAACTATAACACATCAATCTATTAATAAAATTTCCTACTTAGATGCCAACATTGATGGTAAGTTTTTAATTTTATTTTAATCTATTAATAATTCAATCACTCTCTCTTAGCAAGTGCTTTTAAGTCGTTTAATCTATTCAATGTTTTATCAAGTTGCCCAAGATTATATACCATTTTGTTTAATTTAGTATTTAAATTATATTTTTTAGATTATGTAAATATTTTAAAATTATTAGTATTATATAAAATAATAATGGTATTTAATTATTGTAATTTTTAGTTGAATGGATTTTCAAGTACATAATTTATTTGACTTTTTGATAAAAAATTTCTAAATGCATATAAATCTTCTAATTTATAGCTTTATCTCATCTCCCAAAGTCCACAATCAACATAATGCACATAACTCATTCCTTCAAGTGCTAATAACTACAAAAGCTATTTTCTACACTATATCAAATACGTGGTTTGAATCATCCTCCATGCATAGAAAATAGTTATGTAACCTATCTAAGACTTACAATAATATGTCCATTGATGCAACCCCCTTCTGATCATGAATCACAAATTGAAACAACCAATCATTATTAAAGAAGGTGCTCAATTTTAGTGACTTAACTCAACTATGTCATGTAGATGACCATTAGTATCCCCATGCAATAAAAAGGTCTAATGATCTATTCTAAAATATGCTTAGATGGATAAGCATGAGAATGCACATCTATATGTCTTTGTTAAGTTGTATATATATATATATATAATTTGGACACAACTAGGGTCATCTAATTTTCATCTTTAACATACTACAAAAAGAAAACTCTCACCTCAAACAAAGCAAGAAATCTATCCATCTAAGTTCAAAAACATTAAGAAATCCACCTAATAGTTAAACATATAAAGTAAACCATTACAGACACAAACACACTAAGAAATTCTCATATAGCTAGTATTGCAACTAGTGAATCTATTGACACCACTTAAAACTAGCATTCACTTTGACACACACAAGAATAGATCTATGCATTGTGCTCAATTTACAAATCCTAAATACATGTAGGAGAAAAAAATGGGCACCATATTTGTGTAGATCAAGGTATTTTGAGAGATGCAACAATGAAGGCTTTAGAAAAACACCATTTCTTTCATTATCACCTGTTTATTTTTTTTATCTAACAATATTGAGTCTTCCCTAACATATTAGTACAATCATTATTCCAATATGTAGATTGGTTGAGACAAAGGAAAATTAATTAAACAATAATAATATACATATCAACAAGCATGGCCTCGAATATAAATGGTCTCCACACATGAAGACACCATTATCACATCAATGGAAATTCCCTTCTATAGAGATGCATCAGAACTCAATGCATCATTAACTTAATTATTTTAGTCATTCACTAAGCATGTATATCAAACCTCATGCAAGTGTCTATGATGGTCTCATTAACTTAATTATTTTATTCATTCACATAGCATGTATATCACAACTCATGAAAATGTCCATTATAATCTTATTCTAAAATAAACCCATGCACATATAAGATCTAAATTAAGCACTCCATATTTGAAAGGATCTCAAATTTCATGTTACAAATCTATGCTTGAATTTTATTTTGGTTTTCTAGCTTTAATTGTCTTAAAATACCTCCCACATTTCCCCATAAGAGGCACCTTGAACAATGCTATACATGCATAATTAGTGGTTATTTTTTGAAATGTATTCTTTTTTCTTGCAACAAAACAAAAACAATAATAATAATATGAATTGAAAGATTAAAATCAACTATAATTTCTACCATAACCTCTTTTTAATAGGTATTTTATTTGAAACTAATAATATAAAATAAATATCCATCCATTTCAACAACATTAACTTAAATTAATGATCAACCTAACCAATAACCTTTACTTATCTATGCAAGATATAACATTGTCATCTCAGATTACAGGGAATGAACAAAATTTAGAAATCTAATATCATTTTGTGATATTCATATTGTATGTTATATGAATAAAAAATATTTATATTGTAGGTTATAATTAAAAAATAATTGTATTCATATTATATGTTATAATTAAAATTAAATTTTATATGTAAAAACACGAAATACAAAATGTAAGTTATACATAAGATTGTAAAATGTAGTGAAAATAACCTGATTAAAAGAGGATATTCATATTAAAACACAAAATCTAAGCTATGTAGAAATTTGTTAGATGCATTGGAAAAATTAACCCTAAATAATAACATTATAGTCAACGCATAACAACCACTTAACCTAGAAAAAATATTTATATATTTAGTGAGGCAATCAACTGATGAAATAAACAATTTACTCTATTTCATGTGAGTTGTTTACACATCTACCGATGAAGGAACAGTTGGAGATAACGGTTCACTATAGCGACATGGAAACGAAACTCCTATTAAGAAATATAAATCATTAACTATAGCGACATGGAAATGAAACTCCTATTAAAGAAAATAAATCATTAAATTACTAACGACGTCATGAAACGCCCAACCGCGAATTGTTAATTTTCCATAAGTCCAATCCAGAAATGAATATTTGAATGCAACCTTCCATAAAGTCCAATTTTCTAGAAAATTTTCAAGATATTATATGAACGCGAAATTCCTTTGATTTTCCATACGTATGGCTATCAATAAAGTAAAATTCTTCCTGTAAAACAAAAAAATTACAAAATCTAAGCTGTAAAGATATTTGTTAGATGCAGTGAAAAAATAATCCTCATTAAAGTTATAACATTAAAGTCAATGTATGAAAAAATATTATATATTTAAACAGTTGTTTAAAAAAATTAACGATACGACTCTGTTATTGAAAGAGCGAAACTGCTGAAATTGGAAAGGGAGATAGATTCCAGGAAGCCATGGATGGAATTCGAAAGTTGAGATGGCCAAATAATCACTCTGCAACATAAAACTAAACTCTAAAATCAATAGTCAGCACCCTTACTGTGTTGAAATGTTAATTTCAACTATAGGTTTGTACATCTGCAGGTGGAATAGTACAATAGCGATTCACTGTTCTGCATACAGCCGCTTTCCATTTTAGTTTTCAAGTTTTCGATGAACAACCGCTTTCTATTTGTATGCACAGTCAATTCGGGTTTAAAATCCCTTTCAGTCTTTTTGAAAGAAAACAGAGCTTTTCATTTTTAAACGCGGTCAAGTCTATTTTTTATGTTTTGAATGGGACAAGTCATGGTGGTCCCCACCAGTCCCTTTTATGAATTGCAATCGCAAATTTCAGTAGAAGTGTTTTAAGTTTAAGTGTCTTGTTGATATGGAGTATCGCGATGTAATGTGATGTGGTCCCACCACAATCGCAATCGCAAATCGCAAGTGAAAAATGTATGTTTCTGCCATTGCAATGTTTTTCCAATTGAAGATTTGCGATGTGATGGAAATCGCAAATCGCAATCGCAAATTGCAAGGTGTTCTGCCATATGTTATGTTCCGATGGTGCGATGCGATCCAATCTCAATCGCAACATCGCAAGTATTTTGTCAAACCGTTCCGCGCATTTGTATTCCACCGATGCGATTGGCGCAATCGCGTAATCGTGATCCCAAGTGTTATATCGCCCTCCGCCCATACCAAAGTCGCTTTGTATATTCGCGATGCGATCCAATCACAATCGCAATATCTCATATATGTTTTTTCAACCATTCCGCTCAACTAATTTCCGCTGATGCGATTAGCGCCAATCGCAATCGCTCAATCGCAAGTGTTTTATTCTGCTACACTTTTTGATCTGCCGATCGCCAATCACAAATTGCGATGTGGGCTCCACTCGTACGTCGTGCCTATGATATTTTTTATGTTTCGAAAAGGTTTTTTCCTTTTTATTTTTAATATTTCTTAGTTTTATGTTTTATAATGCATGTCATATAAAAAGCGCCATGTTGCATTGAAATGTTAAGTTGTGTGTTATATTGTCTTGCTGTGTGAGCCCACAGGCTATTTTGCAAGCGAAACAGAGTTTTTCCTCTGTAACAGAGACAGAGTTGTTTTTGGCACTGTGTTTGCAGCAGTCCGTTTTGTAATCCCTCTAAGGAGGAAGTTTCTTTTGTAATAGTTTTATTTCAGTTAATGAAATAGAAGTTTTCAAGTGTGTAAACTCTGTCCAACAAGCAAATTTTTGTATTATTCTCTGTGTTGAGAGGAGAGTATCATTCTCTCTGTGTTCTATTCTAGAATTATCAGAAATTCCAACATGGCATCAGAGCTAGTCTAGGCTCTTTGAAGGTGTCAAAGAAGCTGAAGGAAGGATTTTTTGTTGCAGTAGCTTCTCCAGCAGAGTAAAGGCTCAGTAAAAAATAATCCAAGGTATTCTCAATACAGTTTTTGTGTTATTGTTTGAAGACAATCAGTTTAAATTAAAAAACACAGTCAAGTATTTGAAGCATACTTCAGAGTGCAAGAATGGCAGGAGCCAGCACTAGCATGAGTATTGGTAATGCTCAGCTCCCACAATTTAATGGGAAAAACTATGATTACTGGGCAATAACTATGAGAGCCCTGTTTTCCTCTCAAGACTTATGGGAACTTGTTGAGGATGGTTTTGAAGAACCAATAGATGAAAATGAGTTTATTGCATTAACACAAGTAAAGAAGGACTTGTTGAAGAGCAGTAAGAAGAAGGACTCCAAAACCCTCTTCTATTTGTATCAAGCAGTGCATGAGAGTGTGTTTCCAAGGATAGAAGTAGCTAAGAGATCCAAAGAAGCATGGGAAACTCTCAAGACATCCTATCATGGCATGGATAAAGTGAAGACAACAAAACTACAATTGCTGAGGAGATATTTTGAGACTCTCTGCATGAAGGAGCCAGACAATATAGACTCATTCTTCACACATGTGATTGGAATGGTCACACAGATAAGGTCTCATGGAGAGACACTTGAAGAAAAAAGGATTGTGGAGAAAATTTTGAGGAGCTTACCCTCAAGGTTTGATGTAATAGTCACCACCATAGAAGAGACAAAGGATCTCACAAACTTTTCAGTTGATGAGCTACATGCATCACTAATGACACATGAGCAGAGATTTGGTAGAAATGAAAACTCATCTATGGAGCATGCCTTTAAGACCCAGATGTCCTTTGGAAGAGGAAGAGGTCAAGGCAGAGGAAACAAGAGAGGAAGAGGCAGAAGCCAAAACAGAGGTGGAAGAAATAGTCCAGCAAATGCTCAAGGAAGGGGCAACAATCAAAATCAGAACCAAGGTCAAGGCAGTAGCCAGCAAGGTGGAAAAAAACATGCTCATGGACAAAGGTATGATAAATCCAATTTCCAATTTCATTATTGTAAAAAATATGGGAATTATGAAAATGAATGCAGGAAGAAGCAGCATGATATGGGTAATAGACCCAGTGAAAATTCCACTAGAGAAAATATCAGCCAAGATAAATTGTTTTTAGCATGTAATATGGCTAAGGAGAAGAGTGAAGATTTATGGTTTCTAGACTCAGGTTGTAGTAACCATATGGCAGGAAACAAAGCCATGTTTTCTATGTTAGATGAGAATGTGAAGTCACAAGTCACATTAGGAACAGATAGTAAAGTTTCTGTTATGGGAAAAGGAGATGTAGGCGTCTTAACAAGGAAAGGAGAAAAGAAATCCATATCAGATGTTTATTATGTTCCTGGAATGAAATGTAACCTCTTAAGTATTGGAAAACTTGTTCAAAAGGGGTACAATTTTTTCTTTTAAGATGATGTATGCACCATCATGGATAAACCATCAAGAAAACAATGTATTGTTGAAGTGAAGATGACAAGGAATAGAATGTTCCCTCTCAGGATGAGGGCAGATTTGAAAAATGGAGAAGAAATGGCAACAGTGACACAAGAGGCTTTCCAAAGAGAAGAAAAAGATGAGAATTGGTTGTGGCACTTGAGATTTGGACATCTCAACTTTGGAGGTCTTAAATTGTTGCATAGAAAGGGAATGGTAAGAGGTTTGCCATTGATTGAGAAACCAGACAGCCTATGTGAAGGTTGTATCTTGGCGAAACAACACAGAGAAATTTTTCCATTTGGGAAAATCATAAGGGCAAAGGCACCCTTAGAAATTGTCGACTCAGATTTATGTGGACCAATGCAAACACCATCACTTGCTAGTAGCCATTATATGTTAACATTTATTGATGATTTTACTAGAAAAACTTGGGTTTACTTTTTGAAAAACAAAAGTGAAGTGTTTTAAAGATTCTGCAATTTCAAAGCACTTGTGGAGAACCAAAGTGGGTTTCATATCGAAGTCCTAAGGACTGATAGAGGAGGTGAATATATCTCTAAATAATTTCTGCGTTTTTACAGAGAAAATGGGATTCATAAGAAATTTACAACAAGGTACACTCCACACCAAAATGGAGTTGCTGAAAGGAAAAATAGGACAATCATGGATATGGTAAGGAGTATGCTAAAGGCAAAGCATTTTCCAAATGATTATTGGGCTGAAGCTATACATTGTGCAACATATATTTTAAATAGATGCCCAAAATAAGCGGTCATGAAAAAAGTTCCGGAAGAGGCATGGGGTGGCACAAAGCAAGGAGTCACCCACATGAAAGTTTTTGGTTGTGTGGCTTATGCACACATTCTAGATAAGCTAAGGAAGAAGTTGGACAAAAAGGGGGAGAAATGTATTTTCATTGGATACAGCGAGGAATCCAAAGCTTATAGGTTGTATAAGCCATCCACCAAGAAGTTTATTGTGAGAAGAGATGTTCAGTTTATTGAAGAGGAAGGTTGGGATGGAAGCATTGAGAAAACAGTGAATGTTAAAAACTATTTGTCTCATGATGAAAGTGATGAAGAGATGGCTGAAATACATCCCTCAATAGCAGCACCAACACAAGGAAATCAAGGGACACCCTTGAGGAGAAATACAAGTGCTTCTCCAAGCACACCACAAGGAGGAGATTCGAGTGCTACTTCAAGCACTTGTACACCAAATGAAAGAGGAACAAAGTTCAGAATTTTAAATGAAATTTATGAGCAAGAGGCAGCAAATGAAGGTATGAACTCTTTTTTTGCTTTATATTTTCATGTTGATGATCCTATTCATTTTGAGGAAGCTATTAAATATAGGAAATGGACAGAAGATATGGATGAAGAAATTAATTCCATAGAAAGAAATAAGACATGGGATTTAGTTGAACTCCCAAAAGGTAAAGAAGTCATTGGAGTTAAATGGGTCTACAAGACCAAAAGTAGTGCTGAAGGGAAGATTGAAAGACACAAGGCCATACTTGTTGTTAGAGGGTATAAGCAGCAGCATGGGAGAGACTATGAGGAAAATTTCGCACCGGTTGCAAGAATGGAAACCATGAGAGCAGTGTTGTCCATAGCAGCACAAAACAAGTCGAAAGTTTACCAAATGGATGTGAAGTCGGCATTCCTAAATGGAGTGTTAATGGAAGAGGTTGATATTGAACAACCTCTAGGCTATGAGAAGAAAGGCCAAGAACAAAAAGTGTGCAGATTGAAGAAAGCTCTTTATGGGCTAAAACAAGCACCAAGAGCATGGTATAGTAAGGTAGATTCCTATCTACTGGAAAATGGATTTGAAAAATGTGAGGGAGAACCCACCCTATACATCAAGGAAAAATATGGTAAGATGCTGATTGTTTTATTATATGTTGATGACGTGATTTTTATAGGTAATGATGATTACCTTGTTGAAAATTTTAAAACATTCATGAAAGATGAATTTGAGATGACTGACATGGGTTTGCTGAAATACTTCTTAGGAATATAAGTAAAGCAAGATGAAAATAAAATTTTTATTTCTCAAGAAAAGTATGTTAATGAAGTCTTGGAAAGATTTAACATGCAATATTGCAAGGCAGCAATCACTCCCACAGTGATGGGATTAAAACTCAACAAAGAGGACAGCAGCAAGGATTTTGATCCTAGTTTGTACAAGAGCATAGTTGGCAGCCTCATGTATTTGACTGCAACTAGGTCTGATATAATTCATGCTGTTAGTTTGATTTCTAGATTCATGGAGAGGCCAAAAGAAGCACTTTGGCAGGCAGCAAAAAGAATTCTGAGGTATTTTAAAGGAACTAAAAGGTATGGAATTTTATATACTACTTCAGAAAATTTAGAGTTAATTGGATACACTGACAGTGATTGGGCTGGAAGTGTAGATGATTGGAAAAGTACTTCGGGTTATGTTTTTCACATGGGTTTAGGAGCTATTTCATGGGCTTCTAAGAAACAACGTATTGTAGCATTATCTACAACAGAGGCAGAGTATGTGGTAGCTACAACAGCAGCGTGTCAAGTAGTATGGATGAGGAGGATGTTGAGAAATTTATGTCAAGAGCAAGCAAAAGGCACAGTGATTTATTGTGACAATAGCTCAGCTATTGCATTATCAAAGAATTGTGTGTTTCATAAAAGAACGAAACACATTGATACCAAGTTTCACTACATCAGGGAATTGTTGAAAAATGGTGAAATTGTTTTAGAACATTGCAGAACTCAGGAGAAGTTTGCAGACACTCTGACCAAGCCATTGGGACAGAAGAGTTTTGAATTTTTAAGGAAATGTTTGGGTATGACTGATAACCTAGCAGTTGAAATTAAGGGGGAGTGTTGAAATTTTACTTTCAACTGCAGGTTTGTACTTATGCAGGTGGAGCAGTACAGCAACGATTCATTGTTCTTCATACAGTCACTTTCCATTTTAGTTTTCAAGTTTTCGATGAACAACCGCTTTCTATTTGTATCCACAGTCAATTTGGGTTTACAAGCCCTTTCAGTCTTTTTGAAAGAAAACAGATATTTTCGTTTTTAAACGCGGTCAAGTCTATTTTTTATGTTTTGAATGGGACAAGTCGTAGTGGTCCCCACCAGTCCATTTTATGAATCACAATCGCAAATCACAGCAGAAGTGTTTTAAGTTTAAGTGTCTTGTTGATATGGAGTATTGCGATGCGATGCGATATGGTCCCACCACAATCGCAATCGCAATCGCAAATCGCAAGTGAACAATGTATGTTTCCACCATTGCAATGTTCTGTCGATTGAAGAGTTGCGATGCGATCGTAATCACACATTTCAAAGTGTTCCACCATATGTTATGTTCCGATGGTGCGCTGCGATCCAATCGAAATCGCAACATTGCAAGTATTTTGTCAAACTATTCCACGCATTTGTATTCCACCGATGCGATTGGCGCAATCGCAATTGCAAGTGTTATATCGCCCTCCACCCAAAATGAAGTCGCTTTGTATATTTGCAATGCCATCCAATCGCAATCGCAATATCGCATATATGTTTGTTCAACCATTCTGCTCAATTGATTTCCACCAAAGTGATTAGCACCAATCGCAAGTGTTGTATTCCGCTACACTTTTTGATCTGCCGATCGCTGAATGCGATGTGGGCTCCACTCGTACGTCGCGCCTATGATATTTTTTATGTTCCAAAAATGTTTTTTCCTTTGTATTTTTAATATTTCTTAGTTTTATGTTTTATAACGCACGTCATATAAAAATCGTCGTGTTGTATTGAAAAGTTAAGTTGTGTGTTATATTGTCTTGCTGTGTGAGCCTGCAAGCTATTTTGAAAGTGAAACAGAGTATTTCCTCTATAACAGAGATAGAGTTGTTTTTGGCACTGTGTTTGCAGCAGTCCGTTTTGTAATCCCTCTGAGGAGGAAGTTTCTTTTGTAATAGTTTTCTTTCAGTCAATGAAATAGAAGTTTCCAAGTGTGCAAACTCTGTCTATCAAGAAAATTTTTGTATTATTCTGTATGTTAAAAGGAGAGTATCATTCTCTCTGTGTTCTGTTCTGGAATTATCAGAAATTCCAACATAATGCACTAGTTTCTTCACCATGAAGGCCGTGTCTTTATAATTTCCGAACTGAGACAAACATTTGACATCTCCGAATGTTTCGTTCCTTTCAAATATCAAAATTAGTTTTACATTTAATATTATTTACATAATCAACCTAACCACTTAACCATGGCTGGTGTGGCTGAGGTCGAGTGACCTTTCTCAAACCATAAATTTAATCTAAAATCATCTCAGTACCCACACTATCAAACAAACAAAAAAACATAACCACTCCGACCAAACAAAAAAACATAACCACTCCTACCAAATATTCCTTGGATTCAGCTAAGGCACATTGAAAACTAGTGACCGAAATATGAAAACAACAATATAGCCCCTGGAAAATATTTTCATTGACTAAAACCGAGGATACGATATTTTATCATGACAAAATAATATCTTAAGAGTATTTAATCCCTCGGGTTATGAAGCCCATTTATCAGACCTAATGATGTGCGATAACTCACCTTATTTTCCTCTCTTCGTAAATTCATTCAATGGATTATATCGTTGAAATTAATAATACTATCAACAACCACGTACACCAGTATGCTTTCCCTAGGCAGATGAAACAACGCTCTCATATAATTTACTTGCTCTTTAATTTAATGATATGAAGAAAGAAATTAAAGCAATACAACAGGTTTCATTTGAACTATGAGGAGCTTCAGCCAAAGCTCCAACGCCTGTTGAATCTGAGGAGGATTAAGATTTTATTTGTCTTATGCTGCATATTTTGCTTAAGGTTCTTCTGTTGCATTTTTTTTTGTATATGATATGGTCTCTAGACTTGCATATCCAGTATAGACAAATTTGGTATAGGTTGTTAAGACCTTTTATGTTCTGGTTGACTTAATTTGAACTTCGATGGCCAAAATACCTAGTTTCTAGCGGGCAGGTTGAGGTCTAGTTTTGTATCTTTTTCCCGATCTTATTAATAGAAAATAGAAGGTACCACCTAATCTTACAAAAAAAAAAACTCAAAATTTATTAGCTTAAATACAAACATTACATTAATATAATGGGAAGTTTTTTATTATTTTATTTTAAATTGTCAACTATAATATATTCATCTATTAATAATTTAGTCACTTTGTCTCAACCAATATTATTTTTTTATAATCTCTCATACATTCAATTTTTATCCTCATGTGTTTTTTTACGCATTTAATCCACCAAATTTTTTATTAATAATAAAAAATCTCATGACTCATAAAGCACTGATAAATATTTTTACAGTTTCGTTTTATTTAAATTTAGTATTTAAATTTTAGATGATATTAAATCATAATTTTTGCTACATAGGTATTTAATTATTACAACATTTATTTTAGTAGGATATTTAAGTATGTTATTTATTTTATTTATTGATAAAATCTCACTAAATGTATATAATTTTTTCAATTTCTAGGCTTACTCGAGAATCCACAACAAACATAGTGTAGTCATGTATTCAACAACACACAAAGCACTTCTTCAAGTGATAACAATTCCACAAGGGATGTTCTACACTATATCAAACACATGGTCAGAATAATCCTCCCTACATAGAAAAGGGTCATGTAACATATCTAAGACTTACAACATTATGTCCATGTCTGCAACCCTGATCTCACCGTGAATCACAACTTGAAACAACCAATAATTATTAGAGAAGGGGCTCACATTAGTTACTTAACTCAACTATGTCATCTAGATGATAATTAATTTTATTTTAGTAGGATGTTTAAGTACATGATGCTTTCCACTTGTTGATAAACTCCCTCAAAATGCATATAATTTTTCCAATTTCTAGGCCTACCCAAGAGTCCACAACCAACATAGTGTAGTCATGCATTCAACATACACACAACCCACTCCTTCAAGTGCTAAAAACTCCATAAGGGATGTTCTACACTATATCAAACACATGTTGGTAATCATCCTCCATACATAGAAAAGGTTTATGTAACCCATCTAAGGCTTACAACAATATGTCCATTCGTGCAACCGCCATCTCACCATGGATCACAACTTGAAACAACTAATAATTATTAGATAAGGTGCTCACATTAGTTACTTAACTCAAATATGTCATCTAGATGATCATTACTTTCCCCATGCAGGAGCAAGGTCTAATGACCAATTCTTCTTAGATGGCTAAGCATGAGGATGCACATCAATATATCTTGGTTAAATCAAATTCATCTACTAATTATATATATTAAACCTAGCAACTTGGACACATCATAAGTAGGGCTATCTAGTTTTTATCTTTGACATATTACAACAACCAAACTCTCGCCTAAAACACCACAAGAAATATATCCATCTATGCTCAAACATGTTAATAAAGCCACCTAATACTTATCTCAAGCATATCGAGTAAGTCATTAAAGACACAAACACACTAAGAAATTCTCATATAGTTAGTATTGTAACTAGTGAATCTCTTGACACCACTTAAAACTAGCATTCACTTTGACACACACAAGAATAAATCTATGCATTGTGGTCCATTTAAAAATCTCAAATGCGCATAGGAGAAAAAAATGGGCTCCATAATTGTGTACATCTAGGTCCTTTCTGAGATACAACAACTGCAGCTTAAAAAAAAAAACACCATTTCTTTCATTGTCAAAGGACTAATTTTGTCACCTAACAACATTGTGTCTTTGCTAACATGCTAGTACAATCATTATTCCAATATGTATAGCTTTGAAGCACATGAATAATAATTAAAACAATAATAATATACATATCAACCAGCATGGCCTCCACTAGAAATGATCTCCACACAAAAAGACACCATTATTTACAACAATAAAAATTCTCTTGTACATAGATACACCTCGACTCAATACATCATTAACATGATTAATGTATTCATTCACTTAATACGTATATAGAACCCCTTAATAGTCTTATTCTAAAAAATACACATTCATATATAAAATATAAAATAAACACTTCATAAATAAAAAGATCTAAGATTTCATGATACAAATCTATGCTTCAATTTTATTTTGTTTTTCTAGCATCAATTTTCCTCCTAAAAGTCTTGTCACGTGCCCCAATAGGGAACACCTTTAATAATGCTACATATGCATAGCTATTGGCTCATTCTTTGAAAAATTAAAATGTTATCTTACAATCAAACAGTGAGCATATAAACCAAGGATTAAGATCAGCTATAATTTCTATTATGACGTCCTTTTTAATAAATATTTAATTTTCTATTATAACGTCCTTTTTAATAAATATTTTATTTTCCCATAACAATTAGACATATACATCCACATTAGCAAGTTTAACTTAAGAATTATCCAAGCATTTAGTAACCGAGATCATGATTAACCGGACTTTTTATAATTCAATTACAATCTAACTTCTAATATTTGTTGGGACTAAAGTCATGGGTATAAAAATAGTAACACATAACTCGACAAATCAATTTCTAATGAAACACTACATTGTTTACATGAACAATGACTTCACGAAAGACTACTATTAGTACCTCATAAAATAACCAACAATGAAACACTACATTGTTTACATGAACAATGACTTCATGATAGACGACTATTAGTACCTCACAAACTAACCAACAAAAGATGCTAGATGGCATCATGAATAGCCACCGTGAGTGTCGCAACCCCATTAAAATTAATTAGCTCATACAACCAATGGTTTTATATGGAAATATCTCTCATTCATTGTTAAAGTCCTCATAACTCACGTACTAATTATTTACCCTTTTTACAATATATGGATTTAAAGGAACTCAAAGCAATCTATGGATTAAAAAGAACTCAAAGGGTTTTTCACATGGAATTTTTTGTGAAAACCAAAAAAAATATTTTACCACGTTGAAATAGGTTAAATAACATTATGCAATAGCAACAACCATTCTGCCTTTAAATATCTATATTTATAAATACATTATCATACACAGTAGATGATGCACAATTAGATATCTATACTTATAAATACATTGTTATACGCTTGAGTACATGGATGAACAAGTAGATGATTTGTTTAATTGATAAGCAAAACAAAGAATTATGAATCACTAATAGTTATACAACATAAATTCATTCTCGTAAATGCCACCTTGAACTTGTAATAAAGTTGTAGATCCATGCTTACCTCAAATAAATCAATAACCTTTAGAAACTCACTTAAGAGATTCAATTCGATCATAATCTTCAAACATGGAAATTAATTCATTTATTAACAATAATAGATACCACGCTCATGATTTTGTACGTCCAAAGAATCACAATATAAATTTTACAACAATCATGTTGCACTAGAAACTTCACAAGTAAAAAAAGTAAAAAAGTAAAAGAATTAGAACTTAGAGCATAAGTCTCATATGTACATTAATATATAGTCTTTTTTGTTGGAAGGGGTACTATATTTTTAGATTATTTGGAATGTGTTTACATTATGTTTGGGTTCATGCCGTAGGATTAGTGCTTGGATGGTCCATGATGGAACTGGACATTGGAGGAGGCTTACTTAATGTTTTCTTGATACTGGGTGAGGCGGGTAAAGGCTTCTTTTGTTGATAGGTTCAAGGCCCCTTCCCACTTGTTGAAATGCAAAAAGGCAAAAGATGAAGGCTTGGTGGTTTAGGCTATCCCTTGGATGGTCCATGATGGAACTTGAAGGAGGTTTACTTTATGGTTTCTTGATATTGATTAAATACTTTCATGACATTTATCCTTAAAGCAATAGAGATATTTGATATTTTGGGGAAATTTTTCATGATTGGTAAATGGAGTTTTGTTAGTTATTTGAGAGGATTAGTAGCATTGGAGTATGAGCATTTGGAATTCAAAAGATATTTATTGAAGTTAGAAAACATGTGGTGGCTTGCATACTTACATGGAGGCATCAAATTCACTTGTGGATGTTTATGTTCTAACAATATTAATGAAGGTAGAGTGGACATGATGAATCACATTTCTTAGGAGGAACATTATATTCCATGGAGTCTTCTAAGAGGAGTGTTGGACACATCTCATGGAGTACAATTGGGGTAGAGCCTTAGTTATGTATGGCATCACCTTGGCTCTTGACTTATGTATCCTTGGAGTTTATAATGTCACATGTGTGAGACTACCTATTTTCATAGTAGCTAATCAATAAGGATTTATTTCCGTTCTTGTGTTTTTGTTACCCCTTACGTCTCATATATATAGAGGAAGGATAGAGTCCTTTAATTACTATCATTATCATCTTATATTAGTGATGTGAAAAGAGTAATGCACTAGTCCCTCTCTCTCTTGTTATACTTTATCTTTCTTGTTGGAAGCACTAGGATTTTTTGGAACACTTAAAACATCCTGAGTACTATGGTTAGGTTTTCATGCCGCACAAACATTTGATTTAGCATTTTATGGATTAAACCCTAGGTTTTAATTTTTGAGGATGAGGAGAAGAGAAGACATCCTTCCTAGGATAATTTTCCAAGATTATGCTTACTTGTTAGGCCTCCTTGTTGTTGGCCTCGTTTTTGGCTTGGGTTTTCTTGGTTTTTCCATGTTTGAATTTTCAACTTCTTAAATAGAAGCATTAGCTTATGTCACATAGGCTTTCAGTAAATCTTAGACTCAAATAATCATTGATATTATTCAAAAAATAAATATAACAAAATTTCTCTAATTATAGGACCATTATATTATTTTCCCTTGATTAGTATTGTGTGGAATTATTCTAGAATAAAACAGTTACAATGTATGGTTATAAAGCCACAAAAGAAAGAGCTAAATTTTAAGCCAAGATAAGAGTTGCAACACCTAATTAACACTTCAAGGAATCCATAACACATAGATCTCCACCCAATACTCACTACAGGAGTCTAGAGCTCATGGTGTCTCACCCTGATTCACACTAAAAATATCCAAAGTCCACAATGCCTCCACTTGTAATACAATAGGAATTTGGAGAACAATATCTCTCCACCCGATAAGCTCAACATGAATCTAGAGAAATTATTCTCCATCTGATAAAAAACATAAAATTCAATAGAAATCTCCAATGGCTCCACCCATTGTTCCCTTTTTATTTCATGATCTTTTTCCTTCAATATCTCCATGATTAATCTTCACATTCATTTTCTATGCACTCTCTTGAATTCCTTAGTTGATCGTTATCATTTTTTATTTCTTTCCTTTTTTGTTTTTACTTATCAATACATCTCTCCCCTAGCAAGGGTTGTATGAACTCATCCCCTCAACTAGGTAGCCCATACTCCTTCAATGCTTGTGCCAGGGGGACAATAATTTTTTATCGGTAGATAGGTGCCAAGTTAATGCAATGCCTTAGGTTAATTCCTTTCCCAAGTAACTCTTCTCCACAGAATTTGAACCTGTGTACTAATATCAGTATGATAATCATTTATAATTTACATTAATTTTAATAAAAAATTCATATAATAATATTTACATGAAGGGTGAAAAAATGGGTTGTTACCAACCCCACCTCCTTAGAGGAATACCATCCTCGATGTTCTACGTCTAAACACAAAATTCAAAATGAACTTTATATGCAAACAATTATCTTTACATTTGCTTAAAAATCAAACAAATATGGGTATGATACCCTCATTTGATAAGCCATTTCCTAGGTGGCCTCATTTGGTCCAAAGTGCTTCCACTACACCTTGACATGCTCGATTACTTGATTCTTGAGTGTAATATGTCTCCAATCCATAATGGGTGACTATGGTTCTGGTTGGAATTCTTCCCCAAATTACACTTTTATCACATACCAATAAATGAAATTATTAGCATCATGCACATACATTTTATGTAACGAAATATGGAAAACATCATTTTCTTTCACTGTGGGTGGTAAGGCTATTTTTTAAGCCAGTAGACCCACTCTTTCTAAAATTTGAGATAGTCCACAGAATATTGGTGTTGAGTGGGCCCAAGATCCAATTCTTAGTGAACTCTTCCTTGGTCTGATGCAGAGGTAAACATGTTCCCCCACTTTATATTCCTTGTTCATTTCATGTTGCTACACTTATGTCTTTTTCATATCTTGAGCTATTTTCAATTTCTTCATGATAGTGACTATTTCCTATTCCATTCCCTTCTTTATTCTAGGTCTAATATGCATCCCATTCATTGGATCATTCCATCTTATTGTTGTATTACACTTTATTACATATAGAGGCTCAAATTGAGTCATATTCAATGATTCGTAGTACCCATTACTATAGGAAAAATCTACCAAAAGCATAAACTATTTCCACGTCTTTGGTCGTTGCACATGTCATCTAGCACCCTATTTTCTCTCCCAGTCTATCCATTTCGTTGAGTATAATGCATTGTTCTAAATGATAACTCTATTCCAAGGTCAGTAAAAAACACTTCTGAAAGATTTGGGGTGAACATGGAATCTTGATCTGAAATAATATTCTTGGGTACTCCCTGCAATCTAAACACTTTCTTCATGAAAGTATGTGAATTTTCATTTTCTTGGTGAGTGGATTCGATAGCAATAAAATGAGTTTCCTTACTGAGCTTATCCACCACTACCATTATGGCATCATGTTGTGCCTGGTGATGAAGTCCACAAAAATTACATCCCACTTCCACTTAAGAATGGGGACTAGTTATAAAAATCCTACTAGGTGTCTACACTTCACCTTAACTTGTTGACACCCCAGAAACTTGGAAATGTACGTATGAACATCCTTTTTCATACTTGGTTATTAGTACATTATTTTCATATATTTTATCATTGTTTGATAATCAATATGAGTTGAATAAGGTGTTTTTTGAATCTCATCAGTGATGATATTCTTCAAGTCACCAATACAAGGTATATACCACCTATCTTTTAATTTCCACAATCCTTCTCGTGTGAGTGATTAATTCTTACTCAATGCTCCTTCTAGTTCTTGATGAAATTTTTCTTTCACTTTCTAGTAATAATCATCTTGATTCATTTTCTCCTTAATATTTTCTTTAGTTTCAACTTGATAGGCACTTATAGCAACTACATGAGATACTTGCATCATTTTGCTAAGTGCATCTGCTAGCTTGTTTTCCATTCCTTTGATATATTTAATTTCAAAATGAAATTCACTGATCAAGGCTATAAACCTTCCCTATCTTGAAATTAGCTTGGGTTGGTAAAATAAATACCTCAACCCTCCATGATCCGACGTTAAAAACAAATTCCTTCCTAGGAGGTAATGCCTCCACATTTTCAATGCATGCACTATCACTCCAAACTCCAATTCATGATTGAAATAATTTTTCTCATGCTCATTTAGCTTCCTTCGTTTCTAATAGACACATATCTTTCCTTCATTAGGACTCCACCAAGCCCCTCTTTGTAGGAATCCATGCATACCACAAAATCATTTTCTAGGTTTGTTATTCTAAATATTGTTCTATGTGTGAGCAGATGTTTTAACTACTCAAATATGGTTGCACATTCTCTTTTCCATTGAAATTTAGCTCATTGTTTATGTAATATTGTGATTAGATGTCCAACCCCTGAAAATTCTGAGTGAACCTTCTATAATATCTGGCCAAACCCATAATGGATCTGAATTTTTTCACATTCTCAGGAGTATGCCACTCCATGATGGTTTTGATCTTCTCGGGGTTTACTACTACTCCTTCCTTCGAAACAATACGCCCCAAGTACTAAACTTGTGATTGAAAGAAATCACATTTTTTGATCTTGGCGTAAAGCTTGCTTTATCTCAATAATTGTAAAATTGTTGTGAATTTTTTTATGTTCCTCCTTTGTTTTAGAATAAACTAAAATGGGATCGAGAAATAACAACACAAACTTACCCAAATATAGACTTGAAATATTGATCATTAGACACATAGATATTTCTAGATCATTGGTGAGTCTAAATGGAACCACCACAAATCCATAATTCCCATACTTGGTTCTAAAGGCTATCTTTTTGGTGTCTTCGTCCTTAATTCATACATGATGGTATCTGGACCCTAGATATCTCTTTGAGAACACCACAACTCCTCTTAGCTAGTCAAATAGGTCATCAATCCTTGATAGAGGATACATGTTCTTGATTGTGGATTTACTAATCTTATTATAGCTAATTCAAAACCTCAATGTGCCATCCTTCTTCTTTATGAAAAACACTGGAGCTCACCAGGGTGATACATTGGGTCTGATATATCCCCTTTCTAAAATTTATTTTAATTGTATTTTTATCTCTACCTACTCCTACATGCTCTTATAGTATGGATCTCTTGATATTGGTGTTGCTAATAACTTGATTAAGAGTTTTATTCATCTTCTTTTTGGAAATCTGGGAATTTCCTTATGAAATGCATTACTGGAATAGTTTAAAATTGGATGTTCTTCCATTCTATCTCTATCAAATTATGATTCCTTGGTCACTTGGGAAATGTACATTTCACACCCCTTTCGACTACATCTATTCATCCTATTTCTTGCAACATTATTATTTCCCCTCTATTGATGAGGCATTCTATTGATTTGTTGTAGCACTTGATTTTGGTTTTGTGGCCCACTAGCCAGTCCATACAATCTAGCATGTTGTATGAGCCCTATGGTAGCACATTCAGGCCTACAGATGTGGGCATGCCAATTATCACTATTGGGCATGACTTCACTACATCTTCAACTCGTCTATTGGTTCCAATGGGAAACTAAACTAACTGCAACCCTTCATGGACTATCTTTTGCAATGCACATTTCTCTACAATTTTGGGCTAACATAACTAAAATTAGAACTTGGATCAATAAAAATTGAAATAGGCTCATTATTTATCATACTGTCCATCTCAATCACAGATTCTTGGTGATTAGCCTACATTTTGTCTAGTGTAGCATAGATTCGTGGCAAATTTTGAGCCACAACTTTCATTTTATATTTCTTGTAGATTGTACAACCTTGGAGCTTTCCATTTTTTTTTAGGGAAATATATTTTCTTATGGTTTTCTTCACAATTACAACACTAAATAATCCCTTCTTTGAACCTCTCGACTTTCTCTCCTATATGTTTAGATTATCTATCTATATTAGTAGTAATATATTACTGCTGAATTTCACCCTTGAAAGGGGTGGAAACATCATATTTTTTCCTCCTTGTTGATGTCCTTCTATTTTCTACCTTGTTCCTGTAAAGTTGGGTTTCCTTTTTCTTTCAAATCCATTCAATACTCAATATTATGATTGGACTATTCATAGAAATACTTCATATTTCAAATGACGCCCTATAGAGTTTTTGCCCCATCAAACTGTATTTTGTTCTTGAATTCTTGTGCAAAACCACCATGATTACCCTAATTCGTGCTCATAAAAGTCCTTGGCCTTGTTGTTACAATATCCTTTTGATAAGTACTTCACCAAGAAGTATCTCTCAAATATCCTCTAGCAAAAATCCTCTTCCTCAATATTCTTGACATCCCTCAAGTCTTTCTAGCATATATCAATATTTCAACTGAAGATGAAAATAACTACTCTTGCCTTATTATTCTGTAAGTAATTATTTGCCTTAAATTAATTCTTCATTCCTAGTCGCCACACTTGTACTTCTTCTTCCTTCTTGACCTATCCATCAAATGTAGGAGGTTTTTCCTTTTTAATTCTTCCAACATCCAATCCTTCTCTTTATTTTTTTGCTAATAATTTCTCTTAGTGACAGCACTGGACAATTGCTTATGACTATCTACTCCCCTCTTTGGATGACTTAGTGGGGTTTCTCCTCTCACTATATCTTCACTTGTATTTCTATGTTTTTTATTAGATTTGTTTCCCTTTGCACCATCAATCCTCAATTCATGCTTCTCAAATATATATGGAATTTTCTTGCCTTTACTGCTTCCAAGGTAGCTAGAACATAAATCACTTTTCCCCTGCCTTTGTAAATGTGTGAAGCTCTGTAGTATAATTTTATTTACTTATGCTTGGTTTTACCGAGCTACGACAATCCTTTCATTCTCTACCTTATAACTTCCCTGCTCAACTCTTATACTTCTAGAGGTGTTCATCCAATCATGAGAGCCTTCCTCTCTCATTTTTCCAATAGACTCTTCCTCCTAACAATTCTAGAATTTATCAATGTTGTATTGTGCCATTTTTTGTCTCATTACCTTACTCTCTTGATGTTTATTTGGTGTCTTCTTATGGGTTGCTACACACACATAAATATTAGTTAAAATCCATCACAATAAAAATATTCCCTCATCACCCTTAACCTTGGTATATTTTGAATGAGTGTACTAAAGCTAGATGAAACATTTAATTTGTATTAGTATGCTAGTTAGAAAATGAATAAATATCATAACTATAGATATATTGATCATTTTTTAAGGATCAACATGCATGCATGTACATAGACAGATAAAAATTAGTCATTAAGTTTTAACATCCTTCCATAATTTTTTACATAGTCCCTATTTGTTCTTATCTAAGGCTCATTTAGTCCAAGTGTTGAACTTGGGTGTTCTTATACCATACTATAATGCTCCTCCCACCACTTTGGGTTAATCCAAGGTTAATGGGAGGTGTTACTGTTAACTAGAAAAACCTCCATGGTCTCATCATATATATGGGGTTACATAATTTATTCATTCCCAAATTGTGTAGAAATCACTTTGGATAATATTAACATCATATCTAGTTCATCAATAGATTTTTGATGGTATAACATTTACAACAATTTGACCTTTGGATTGAATGTTATTCCCATTTGAAGTTCACCCCTTAATCCTTGCCACATCAAAATGTATTTACATGTGGTAACACAAGCGTCCCATGTGGGTCTTCTACATAGCTTGTAGTATAACGTGACACACATTAAGGCATGATACCATAATGCCATCGTGCTAGTGTGCCTTAATTCTAAAGGAACTCTTCTTCAAAACATCCATGTAGTGATGGACATTTTTACGTCAACTAATAGAGGCATCCCCATCTAGAGATATTTTCAGTATGTGCCCATATCCCTTTTATGTCATGCATGAACTCAACACTGGACAAAAGGCACTACGTGGAATTTTCCCATCTTTGGGAACCAATTTTGACATCACACTTTATATCCTAGGACAATGTGGCATGAGACATGACACACCTAGCATCCACTCCATGCAGTTGCACATCACTCATCCCTTCTATGACCTGTTAACCCCACACTTACATCACACTACCACATGGCATCCTGCTATTGTGCCATGTTTCCCTCAAGATCCTACCACTTGGCCATCTAGAAAGACCATTTATCCTTTCCATGTCTCACACTATTAACATGCCACATCATTAGCCTCACAATATCACATGTCCATGTTCTATCAAAATTCCACATGACATCAAAGTTAAATTATCCGACCTACATGGAAAATTCCACCTCACCCTATAATCTGGAAGGATCTATAAATACAAGTGGCCTTGAAAATATTTCAAAAATAAATGTCATCAGATGGAAGTGAAACTAGGACCAAATCATATTTCTCGTCGCCCTAATTCCAACGGTGTGAACGTCACTCCAATCCGAGCTCCTATGCTCAGGTTATATCTAGTTAAAGTCCTGATCAAATATGGATAAGTGGTAATCTTAATGAGTCAACAATTTGGCAATGTCTCGATGGATGGAATCTGGACACTGGACGGGAAAATTTGTCACCTACTTAATGAAAGAAGGCATCCCCACTTCTGAGCAGGGCTTGCAGACATAGCCCATATTAGGTGAACTCCATAATCAAATCGTTGTGTATTTTATCTCATGTTTGCTTATGTTTTCCACTTTTTTTCATGTGGTTTAAGTTACTTAGTTAATATGATCTATTATATGAAATTTTGAATCCATCCTTTAAGTTAAAATATATTGGATTAAGTTTGGTATCAGAGCGGGTCTTCTTGATGCGAGTTTCATGAGTGAATGCTAACCAGAAACAAGCTCGAAAAAGTGAAGGAAAACTCAAATCCTTTGATCCTGAAGTGGGGCATGCACCACGAAGATGGAACATGGAAGTCTATGATGATGCACGAGATGAAGAAAAGTGAAATCACAATATCTTCTTCAACATGGAAAACAATGTTGACAAGCTATTTAGAGAATATGAGAAAAAAATAAGGCATGAGAAGAAAGAGCTTAAGGATCATGCATCAGTACACCATGAAGGTGGAGGAGGACACCCTCCTCCCTCTCCATCCATCAATGAAAGTTATTATTCTTCCTCTTCTCATCATTCTAACAGGCATCGTAGAAATACATCTGAAAAACCATTCTTTAATATAGATGTAAAGTTTGAATTTCCCAAATCTAATGGAGAATATAATGTAGAGAAAATTAAAAATTGGATTAGCCAGATCAATTTTTATTTTCATATTTAGTATATCGAGGAGGATGAGGCAAATATCTTGTTAGAATCCCTTCTGCTGAGTGGCACCACCCTCGTATGGTGGGAGAAATTTTTTCAAAAAGGTATCAAAACTTAGGTAATGAACTTTATTCTTGCTCCAATTTTGTTTCTACATTAAAATATCAGTTTTGTCGTTTGAGTTATGAAAAAAAGGCATTAATAAAATGGAAACATTTAAGATAAGGAAAGGGTAAAAATGTCTAAAGATTCACATAAGGGTTTAGAAAACAAGCATTGAATCTGGGCATTCCACTTGATTCACCTAAAACTACTAAAAAAATATATTGGTGCTTTACATAGTTACTTCAAACATTCTTTGTTATTGTTTTAGCCAACTACTATTGATGTGGACAGTTTGAAGGACATTCACCTTGAATGCATGGGAAAGAATGACAAATAAGACTAGTCAAAGAAATCATTTTTCAAACCTCATAATGGCAAGTTAAAAGGAATAGGTAAGGGAAAGGACAAGAAGGATGAAAGAGCGAAGCCATCTTGCACACATTGCAAGAAGGAATGCCATGATGATGAACATTGTTGGAAGTTGCATATAGAGTTGAAGCCAAAGAGATTTAGTCGAAAAACGCAAGAAAAATTTGTTGGAAACTGTGCATCAGGACCTTCGGTCCGTTCTGGTGATGAGATATTGCTCACAACGGTGGGCACATAAGGTACTCTTTCTATTCATGCTAATGAAAATTATGAAGCACATTCAAGTACAAGTTCTTCAAATGAGCCTCTTTTTAATGAACAAAAGAGAATTGAATTGTTCCACATTAGAGTCATAATGAAACATACTAAAGTGGAAACCTTGTTTGATCTAGGTTCACAAGTAAATTTTATTTCAGAACCCTTGGTTAAGAAATTGGGATTAGAAACAAAGCCTCATCGGAAACCTTACCCTCTTGGTTGGGTGTGTGATAAATACAAATTACATGTAAGAATACAGTGTAAGGCTATATTTGTGATTTCATTCAAATTTATCGATGAGGTTGATCTTAATGTTGTACCCTTGGATATATGTGGTATTTTACTGGGGATTCCATATTTATATGACAAGAAATAAGTTTTATTTCACCATAAAAACAAGTATCATCTCAAAAAATATGAGGTGGAATACATTATTAGAGCTCATCGTGCCAAAGTTAGTACCATTCTTGTAAGTGCAGGTCAAATGAAGAGGTTGTTCAATTCCATATAAGGGTGCATATTCATGGTTGTGATAGAAAAATATGTGGAGACATGTGATTCTTTCAAAGTTTTTGATCCCACTCATAAAAAGGAGTTATGTGAAAAAAAATTCTAACTATGATGGCATTTTTCAGGAACCAAGTGGGTTGCCTCCAAAGTGTGAGATCCAACATGAGATTCACTTGCATCATGATTCTAATTTACCCAACATTGGTATGTACAGGTTGTCAGCCATTGAGATGAAGGAGATAAAGAAACATGCATAGGAATTTTTGAACCAAGGGGTCATAAGACCAAGTTATTCTCCACGTGATTCATGTTAGGGCTCTATATTACAAGTGTAGTCCCTTATTTCTTTTTATTGTAGCCCCCTTATTCTTATTTTTGTAGCCATATAGTCCCAATATTGTTATTATTGTGCCCCATAATAGCCCACTATTATTATTTTTGTTCCCTTACATTATTATTGTTAGGTCGGCTAGGATTATATTGTGACCCCATGGACTCTTATATATAGAAAGGAGGTTTTTTCATTTGAATCAGCTAAAAATTATTCATTTATATAATGTAAAGGAGGTTGGCCCCTCAAAGTGGATGATTTCTAAGTCATTAATCTCTATTTTCATATATTTTGTGAGATGGTTTCATAACATTTGGAATCAGAGCTTTGGATTCTAGGGTTTTGTTGCTTCAAACAACTCATCGTGGCATTTGCGCTATAAATTTTTTCTATGAAGGTTCAGAAGCTAAAAATAAATCATTTGTGTTGAAATCTGGAGCAACTTCATGGAAATTTTTCATATCCTGGTTCCCAAATTTGTGGAGATATGATCTTTGGAAGCTAGGGTTTTTGCAGGCTCCCAAATTTCATCTCAAAAAGGTGACCTTGGGAAAATCGTCATAACTCTCTCTTCATGCATCAGATTGTAACTATGTAAAAATAGGCCAAAATTACATGCATTTTGGTGTCATGTGTATCGATTTCAAAGCCGAAGGAGGAAACAATGACATGTGCCATGCCATACAAGTTCGCTCGACTGAACCAGTCCATAATTAGGACATTGTGGGAGATTGTGCATAACTTTGTCTTGAAGAATCCAAATCAGGTCAGGCATGTGTAATTGGAAATAATATTCAGAGGGCTACCAAATAAATGAATATAAAATCTTTGGGATCTGAAATTACATAGATACACTAGTTTCAGTATCGAGCTCCTCAAAAGAATGAAAAAAGTGTGTAGTTTTCTTTTAAATTGCATAAGTCTTGTTTGAAAAATTAGTTTGTAGTGATTCCAAGGAAATATTGAAGCATAAATATCAATATTGGGATCTAAAATACCCCTTAAAAAGAAATTCCAACTAAAACAAAATATTATTTCAGAATTACACACCTCTCCCTCAGGAGGACAGTTGGGATTTTTAAAATGTTAACATAGGGTGAAGACAAAATTTTTTCTGGAATGGCCTTAAATCTGATATTCAAAATTTTTTGGCGAAATGTTTCGTTTACTGGAAAAATAAATTTGAGACAATTAAGACCCCGGGTCTGTTACAACCTTTATCCATTCCAAGTCAACATTTGGAGGATGTTTCAATTGATTTTATCATAGGTTTACATAAGACAGAAGGAAAGAGTGTCACCATGGTGGTAGTTGATAGACTTACCAAGCATGCACACTTTGAGAATTATCTCATCCATTTAAAGATACTATAGTTGTTACTGCATTTATGGAAACAATTCAAAATCTACATGGAAACCCAAATATTATGGTAAGCGATAGAGATCCCATTTTCACTGGGTATTTTTGGACAGAATTATTTTCTTGTTTGAGTACTCAACTAGCTCATAGCTCATATTATCATCCTTAATCCGATTGAAAAAATGAGATAGTGAAAATATGTTTAGAAGGATATATTCATTGCTTTGTGTCTGATAAAAAAACACAATGGGTCAATTGGTTACCTCTAGCTGAATGGTGGTATAAAACTTCCTTCCACACTGTAGCAAAAATGACCTCATTTATGGCACTTTATGGATATAATCCATCATCCATCACATCATATTTAACATAAAATTATAAGGTTCAAGCAGTGGAAGATCACATTGAGCATCAACAACAAGTTCTCCAACTCTTAAAGGATAACCTAAATTTTGTACTTAATAAAAATGAAACGATAGGCAAATCAACATCGGAGCGAGAGAAGTTTTGATATAAGCAACTGTGTATTTTTATAGCTACAACCATATAAAAAAATGTCCCTCCAGAAATCTAAGAAGGACAATAAATTTTTTCCAAAGTACTATGGTCCTTCAATGGTGTTGCAAAATATTGGTACTATGGCATAGAAATTGGAGCTTTGTGCATCTGCCTAAGTGCACCCAGTTTTCTATGTTTCATGGTTAAAGAAGGTTATAGGTGACAAAATTATGCTTCAAACAATATTTCCAGAACTTGATGAGGAAAGAAAAATCATATTAGAACATAAAGGATTCCTGGAAAAAAGAACTCGACACCTACTAAAACGGTAAATTTCAGAGTATATTATCAAATGGAAGAACTTACCCACTGAAGATTCCACATGGGAAGATGAGAATTTTATACACAAGCATCCATAACTACTCAAGCATTGAGGGAAACACTTTTTTGAAGGAGAGGGGCTTGTTAGGGCCCTATCTTATTAGTGTAGTCCCTTATTTTTGTTAGTGTAGGCCCCCTTATTTTTATTATTGCACCCGTGTAGTCCCCATATTGTTATTATTTTTCCCTTACATTATTATTGTTAGGTCAACTAGGATTATATTTTTCCCCATCAACTCCTACATATAGAAAGGAGGTTTTTTCATTTGAATCATCTAAGAATTTTTCATTTATGTAATGTAAAGGAGTTTTCCCCCTCGAATTGGTTTATTTCTAAGTCGTTTATCTCTCTTTTCTTCTATTTTGTGAGTTGGTTTCATAACAGTTCACATATTGTGTTGGTGAAAAAAAAGTATGGCACATGGAAGATGTGCATAGATTACAAGGCACTAAACAAAATAACGATGAAGAATCAATATCCTCTCCCTCACATTGATGATTTATTAGATCAATTGAAAAATGCTATCTATTTCACAAAACTAGACTTGCGTAGTGGCTATCAATAATTCATGATAGCATAACAGGATATATGGAAGATTTCACTCAAGACGAAACACGGTTTGTTTGAATTCTTGGTAATTCTATTCAGACTATGCAATGCTTTGACCACATTCATGAGGGTGATGAATGATATTTTCATGCCTTTTCTTGATGATTTTGTACTTGTGTATCTTGATGACATTATTTTTTACAGTAGGACATGGGATGATCATGTGAGTCATGTTAAAACGTGCTCTATGTTTTTAAAAAAGAAAAATTGTATGTCAAAATTTCATAGTGTGAGTTTGGAAAGACCTCTTTGTTTTACTTGGGTCACATTATCGGTGGTGGATAAATGAAAATAGATCCTTCTAAAATTGATGTGATTCTAAAGTGGCCTAAACTCACCAATGTTGTATAGGTCTATACATTTTTTAGTGCAGTGCAATATTGGAGAACATTCATTGCCAAATTCTCTATCATTTCATCGCCTTTACATGCATTTATGAGTGCTAAGAAAACCTTTTAGTGTGGAGGAACAGTAAAAATCCTTTGATACACTAATAGAGAAGATCAACACGGCACTAGTTTTTGCCTTACCTGACCTCAAATAGACTTTTGAGATTGAGACATATGCTAGTGGATATGCCATGGGAGCAATATTTATACAACAAAGGAAACATGTATGTTACTTTTCAAAGACATTCTCCCAAGTTGTTGTGAACTATCCCACATACGACAAGGAGTTGTATGCCTTGGTTCAAAGCTTGAAGAAGTGGAAACACTATTTCATTGGCAAGGACACCATCATTCACACATATCGCCAGCCCTTACAGTACCTTCAGTCACATACCAAGCTGCAACAAGCACATCATTTCAGATGGGTGGGATTCCTTCAACAGTTTCACTTGGTAATAAAATACAAGAAGGGCACCAACAACAAAATGGAAGATATGCTTTCTCACCTTCCTATTTTTGCATATATTGTTTTGCAAAATTCTTCTTTATCTTTTGAAAGTTATGATGAATATTACGTTGATGACGATAATTTTAAGTATATTTATGGAAAAGTGACGCATGGATTGCAAGTGGATAATGATAACTTGCAAGGAAATTTTTTTTACCATCTTGGAAAAATTTGTATTTCCATAAATGAAATGATACATGTAATCAGAGAGGCACATACCTCTCTTGTGTCAGGTCAGTTTGGTGTAGAAAATACTTTGTGTCATTTATAGAGGCTTTGTTTTTGGCCTCACATGAAAAATACTGTGACTTTATATGTAAAGGGATGCGTGTTGTGTTTAGTTAGCAAGCTTGCTAATAGAAAATTGGGGCTTTACACACCACTCCATGTTCCGAGTCGTCGATGGGAAAGTGTGTCAATGGATTTTATAGGCAGATTTCATTTTTTAAAGAAATGCCATGACTATTAGTATGTTGTTGTGGATCAATTTAGACTTCTCATCTCTTATTTAAATTTTTATGGGTCCATTTTCGACTGCCCACATCCATTGTGTTTGATCGAGACTCTCGTTTTCTTGGAGATTTTTGGACGCATTTTTGGAGAATGATGGACACCACTTGAAGAAGAGCATGTCATTTAATCTGCAAACCAACAAGAAAAAAAAGTTTGTCAATCGCACCATGATACACTTACTCTGAGGCTATTGTGGCAAGCATATCAAGTTTTGGGAAGAGAAAATTACATATGTACATCATCCATACAATCGAGAAATGAATCCATCCACTCAGAGCTCATGATTCAAGACATGGTTTGGTTATTTTCCAAAGGACCCCTTAAACATGATCTTTGGGAGAGATGAAGATTCTAGTGGAAAATATGATAGGGACAAATAACATAATTTCCTTCAGTGGATACAGATGATTCACAAGGCAGGGCAAGAACAATTGTAGAAAATTCAATCTTGACACAAAGCTCAATATGACAAGCACTAAATCAATTAGCAATTCTAGGTTGGGGACAAAGTGTGGCTCCACATAGTCAAGGACAGAATGAAAGGGGAAGGAAAGAAGTTGCGACCAATCCGATATGGCCCATTCACAATACTAGAGAATATTGGAGACAATGCTTTTTGTCTCGATTTTCCAACATACATTAAGATGTACTGACTAGTGAATGTTGAAAACTTGAAGCTTTATGAGCCTCCTTTGATCATGGACACTGAAGAGGTTAGATAGGTTCCTACAGAGGAAAATTTTTCACCTGAGTACTTGGAAAATCTAATAGAGGACATCATTCTCGATAGGAAGATTAGGACTTCATGACGGGGAGGCATGGAGTATCTTCAGATTTTATTCAAAGGAATGCATCCAAGTAAGGCTCAATGGATGGAAAAGGAGAAAGTGAGGGAGAAATTTGCTCACTTTCCAATTGACTGATAAATATTTTGGCGGTCTAAAATATCCTCAGTGGGAAGGAACGATTTGGGAGGATCCATAAATTCAAGTAGCCTTGAAAGTAGCTCAAAATTCAAAGTTATCATATGGAAGTGAAACTAGTACAATATTGTAATGTTTGTCACCCTGATTCGAATGGTGTGAACAACACCCCAATTCGAGTTTGTATGCTCAAGTTATAGTTGGTCAGAGTTCTGGTCAAAATTGGCCAAGTAGCAGTCTTAACGAGGCAACAATTTGGCAGCATCGTAGCACACGAAATCCGACCACCGGACTGGCGAATTTTTTGCCTACTTGATTTTTCGAATGACCATTAGTTTTCAGCTAGAATATTTTAACTATTATTTTAATAAAAACAAAAAAAAAAATTAAATAGGGTGGTGGGAAACCATCCCCTCCATCAATATATATATATATATATATATTGTGGCGGGTGGTCACACGCCTCCACCATGTGGAATAATTGTTACCATATATACGAAAAAGCTAGCAGGGCTCGAACCCACGCTGAACACGTGGCGGACCCATGTATTACGGAAACTCCACAAAAATTTTGCAGTCATATGCCCTAAATCATACAATGCCACTGCAAACCATTGGTATATTTTATTAACCTCCATGGTCAACACCGAAACCATCGTGCCAATACATATATCTCATACCAGAAAAATAGTTTTACAAATATTCAACCCTGGAACCACCTCAATCCCAAACCTTAACGTGACGCTGCCTACCAACAAGCCAAAGACCTAATGTTAGTAGGGACATTGGTGAAGATGTATAAGAACTCACTCGTTTTCCTAGTAGGCTAGACCAGCGGTGGAGAAGTGGTAGAACCAGGAGCATCCTAGGTAGCTGAACCCTGAGCGGGGGAATCCAGGAGATGCTAAAAATATTCCTTTATGGGCCAAAGGTGCCAGTATCATAATAGAATTTTATAGTAATTTTTACATGATTCTGCAACACGAATCGAATGGTGATGTCTGTTTCTCAATCCTAGGTCTCCGTTTTCAGGCCATCATTCGAATTGGAGGTATAAGGGTCATTTTTGTAACGTTTATTGTAACTTATTTCTTTGATGCCACTTAATGAAAGAAGGCCTCCCCACTTCTAAGCACGGCCCAGAGACGTAGCCCACATTGGGTGAACTTTGTAATCAAATCATTGTGTCTTTGATCTCATGTTTGCTTATGTTTTTCACTTATTTTCATGTGGTTTAAGTTACTTGGTTAATATGCTCTGTTATATGCAATTCTAAATGCATCCTTGAAGTTAAAGATCATGGATCACCATAGTTCGTGGGTCCCATCAAAACCATGATATAACACAATCGCAGACATTATTTATGGATATAATTACACCTTTTTCATACATTCATGTGTAATAAGAAGTTAAAACCAGTAGCCAATAGAATCTAAGAAAAATAAATTAAAATAATTAAATAAATAGATAATAAAAATGTCAAAGTTTAACTATTGGAAAATTAAAAAAAAATATGCTCATAAACCAATTAATGTCTAATCACAGGAAAAATTAATGCATTATACTGCTGAGCTATAGATATAATAACATGATAACTAAGTTATTTTATTTTATTTTAAATTTAAGATGAACTTAATCCCAGCCAACATCAATGGCTCAAAGAAATTTACACCAGATCTTCTTCCAACTTCCATGTTTTAAATATGTTATAGAATTACTCGATGAACCAGGTGTTACTAGCTCTGATACCAATTTTGGAGCAGGGTCTTCCTCTGACAAAGAATGAAGCTTTCTTATCAACAAATTCTATCTTCTGAGAGAGATACATGAACTTTTACACGTACCGGTACACGAACCTTCAGTCAAGTCTGACGCCAAACATGCTCTTCGTCGACCTTTTGTGTTAACGAGAAAACAGTGTCCCGTGACTCTAACTGAACCTGAAATGGACCTTCTTTTATTAATTTCTTGGAACTTATTACAAATTTCTATTGATTACAGAAAATAACTACCTAGTTCATATGAAATATTGACTTTTGAGGCTTTTACTAAGTATATCACCTTGAGGAAAGATGAAACTCAAAGGTTTTCTGGCCTTCGCCAACTGTGTCTATTAACTTTTAAAAACTGAATGACTCAATCCCTAAAAATTATGGCCACTTTAGGTTCTCACTAGGGTTGCTAGCCTTGATGCGTGGGCTTCTCAGACTTATGAACACCTAAGAAGAATGTTCTTCATGATGCAAGCAGATTGAACAAATGTTCACAGATGAAGAGCAGGAAGATAATTCTCGACTCAACCCAAAGTTTCTAAAACTTTGATGCCCCAAATGAGCTTTCATCCTCCTATTTATAGGAAAATGAGGGAATATCTCCTAGTGTGGTTGGAAAACATTATTTTTTTGTACAATTATTTGATGGCAGACATTAATTTTTTGTACAATAATCCATCATAACTTTTAGATGTGGATCAAATTCCACCAAAAGTCATAGAACTGCTCCGAGTCTCAAAATTATACGGAAAATTTACACATTGACGATATTATTCGCATCTCACACAACTGTACACACTACAAAAAAGTTACATAGTGAAGATATTATTGGAATCTCACGGAACTGGTCACACTCATAGTCAGGTGACTAGAAATTATTTACACAGAGGATACTTTTTAGGAAAAGTCCTCGAGAAACCAAGAGTTTACATTATTATGTTCCAAGAAAATTTGTACCTGGAAACCTTTATTGGGTGTATTTTCCATTGATGTCCCATGCCTTGGTGTATATTCTTCTTACAATTATTGGCTTACCCAATACAATTTGGTGTTTAATGTTTTCCATTACAACCCATTGGAGATGTTTGGCCATAAAATACCTAAGATTAATTTCTTTAGAGTACTTCGTTAGATCTGCTATGGTTTTGCATGGAATATGATAACAGTTGAAGTAATCAGTACAATCACTTTGAAAATCTTTCTCAAATTTTTTTGGATCCATGGTTGTGTTGTTTATGCCAAACCAATACCACCATTCCTTAAGCCAATCTGGTTGATATAATAGTTGTGTGATGAATACTGGTCCAAATTTTAGCAGAGTATAGTGTATTCCATTATATTGGTCTCTTCACATCACATCCCACCATAATTTCTTGTATGCTACACTATTATATATAGTGTCACGAAAAATGAGTTCAGGATTGTGAAGGGGCCACATCAGTCTCTAGTGGAAATTAGGATTTTTGGTTCTGTTTATTACATAATATTTGTGAGAAACATTTGTTATGGAGCTTCCTTTATTCCATATGATAGAGAGATCCTTGAAACTTTCAAATAAAGCTTCCTCTACTAAGTGTGTTGAAAGTATAGAATGCTTAAAAACCATATCATGAATCCATCTGCTAGATTTTGGATAGACTTTTTTCTCAGGTACTAAGTGTGGTAGATCAATATGAGGCTAGAGGTTTCCATATAAAACTTTTTAGTTTCTCAGTTTCCAAGTGGGCTTCCAAGATTCACAATATTCTTGCCAAGGAGTATTATCAGGGATATTTATGATAATTTAATGTTGTGTATGAGGATCCCATTCAGTGACAATAATCATCAAATTGTTTTCTTGAATATTATCTCTGTTGAGAAAGTCCTGCAAAGAGTTTCGAGACCATTTAATATGTTGTACATAGAAATCAAAATTTGAGAATAAGGCATGCCATCTTGCAAACTTGGAGTCCGCAGGCTTCTTCATTTCTTTTGTCAGCACTTTCTTCATGGTTGCAGCATCAATTCTCAAGAGGAACCTTTTTGTGGGTTAAGTGTATATCAAATCAGCCAATACAATTCCATTCTGCCTTTACCTCTTTCTCAATAGTGGAATAATTATTTACGGTGTCATTCCATGTCCTTGATGCAAACTATATAATATGTTCTTGGCCATATTTTTTGTTTTAGTACTCCACCCCATCCTTACTTAGTAGCATTTGTTTCAAAAATTTGAAAAGATATTCATCAGAAAATTAAAAGATAGGAAGTGTCTTTACCTTTGCTTTTATTCGTCTAACTATAGCCATATGTTCACTTGTCCATGGAGATGGGTTTTTTCTCAGCCTTTGATTTATAAAACTTCTGTCTTTGGAACCTTTGTAGTTGGTCCTTGTCTTTGATAATGTCAGGAAATTTGTCAACAAATTCGATTGCATGCCTCTGGAGAGTAGTTTGGATATTTTCAATTTCGCGCTCCAAGAATTTTATTTTTGTTTGGAAGAGCTCCATTTTCTTTTTACTTAGCACCAATCCACTATTCTTAACAATCAATTTAAAATTATTTACATGTTTGAGATGTTCATCAATAGCCCTTGAGAATATGAGGGCGTTGTCTATGTACATAATAAACCAATCAAAATATGGCTTGAAAACTTGATCCATTACCTTTTGGAATTTGGAAGGGCATGTTTCAGCCTAAAATGCATAACATTCCACTCATAATGTCTTGAGGGAATTCTAAATGTTGTCTTAAACTTGTCTTCTTCTTTAACATCCACTTTCCATAATCTAGACTTCATTTCAAATTTTGAAAATATCTTTGCACCTGCAATTCTCTTAATAATATTTCCTTTATGTGGAATTGGATAGGCTTCATAAGCTAGAACGTTGTTTAATGGTCTTTAATTAATCACAAGTCTGGGGACTCCTCTAATTTGTTCAGAATGTTTGTTTACATAGAATCCATATTTGTTCCATAGATTACTAGATTCCTTGATAAGTCATTTTCTGAGTAGTTCTGAAATCTCTTTCTAGCACAATTTTCTATATTCTTCTTTCACAGGAATAGCTTTGCTTTTACATGGTTTACCCCTATATTCTTCTTTGTATGGAAATTCCACAGAGTGTTGTTTTCTATGCCAGAAAACATTGTGTTCTTCTGAGTAACATTCTTTTTCTATTTGTCTTTTCAATTTTGCAATTTTCCAGATTAATTTAGGAGTTTAGAGCTGATCTTCTATTCTTAGGAAAATTTTCAATTCTTTCAACTCTCCTAGTTTTTCTTCAGATTTTTGGATTCCCTATCTCATCTGAACCATAGTAGAAAATCTAGGAGTGGAGATGAATGGTAAGGTTAGCGTCTGCAGAAATCCATTTTGATCTGGAACAGAGATAAAATATCACGCCTTACCAGCTTTTAGTCGGGAAGAACCTTGTGGTTCTACAGCTGCTAAAAACACATTTCCCAAGATGAAATCTCTGGGTATATTTCCTACAAAAAATTTAACATTCATGCAATATTCTTGAAAACATATTGTGGCTTTTGGGATTTCATATTTTAGCTCTTGTTCTCCAAGCCCTGTGACTTTCCTGTGTGCAAAACTCTAGTATTTTGCAGGGATCACTTTTTTATTTAAAACATTTAGATCAGCAACTGAGTCAATTAATTCTTTGTTTGTGAAATTTTGGCCTTATATTTTAGTATTTAGAAATACATGATGTTGTTGATACTTAATTTCCATAATTTTCATGTTGTTCAAGCCCAAATAGTTTCTTGGTTTTGTCTCGTAGATTTCTATATTGGGATTTTTCATAGGTGTAGATATTTCTACTTTTCCTTTCCCCTTTTCGAGAATAATTTTTTTTTATTTTAGTTCAGACAACTCTCTTTTCATCAGATAGATTTCTTGACTTAATTCCCCTAAAGTAAGAGCCTGTTGATTAGCCTATCGTTGACCTCGTTGAAATGACTTTATATTTTTCTCAAAAGAGGCGTCAACAAAAAGGGATTTAGAACTTACAGATTTTGATGATAGTATTCCCTTCTTGTCCTTTTTGTCCTTAGAATTTCTTCTAATAAATTTTGTTTCATTTCTCCTTCATCAAGCATTTGATTCCTGCTAGAATTCTTGATTCTCCATCCACTGTATGAGCCATACATATTTTTTCTTTTTGTGAGAAAACTTTGGATTCTAAATATGATGTGTCTTCATATTCTGAAGTACTGTAGTGACAATTTTTAGATTCTATACAATTACATTCATGTATATTGATTTGATTTATGGATGAATCAACATCATAAAAACTAGAAGTTTTTGTAGAAATAAGACAATTAGTTTTCATCAAATGTATTTCTTCTCTGAAATGGATATTTGGAAAACTTTTTGTTTTGTGATTTCTGGATCCACATCTGAGACATTGGATATGTACAAGAGGTTTCTTTTCCTCTCTTTTCCTCTATTTTTTGTTTGTCTTGCTTATACTTTTGGGCCAATTCTTGATATCGTTTGCCTCTGTGTCTTTTATATTCTTCTGCTTTGGGACATTTATTTACAGTATAACCCTATTCTCCACATAGACAACAAGTTAGTTTCCCCCATGCTCCTTTCTTATGACTTTTGAGATGTATATCATTTGGGGAATAATAATGACTTCTAGGTACAGTTCTGTAATAACATTTTCTGTAAGGTTTCTTGGTTTTCTGACTTTGTTTTGCTTTGTCTTTATTTTTCTTTATTCTTTTATACATATTTTTGTTTTTCTTTCTATGTTCAATTGGATCATCAATGGATAATCCATATTTTCTACAAATATACTTTCTATGAGGTAGCTTAGACAATTTTTACATATATTTATTGACTTTCATGTTGGTACACAAGCTAACTAAAGATTTTATAATAGTGCAGTAAATGTCACCCCAAATATGAAATTCATATGGGGTTGTGAAGACATCTTGATTTTGGATGTAGTCTGCAAATTTAGATGGGAATGCAGCAAGATAGACTTGTTTCGAGAGTAAATTTTTATAGTCATTAAATTCATAAATCCTTTGTACCCAATCTCTATGAAAATATTCATATTGTGACATCTTCTTATACTTGAGATTCATAAGAACCATAACATGGTTATTGGAGATTCCATTTTCTGCCCGTGTTCCATAATCATGGAAGTTAATGCACAAATCATGTTATTTTGGGGGGTTCCATCTACATTGTGTACTATATCACCGACTTCATCTTCGACAATTTTGGTGGCCATTTTGTCAACCTGTTGGGGAGGATTCTACTTCCCACCATCTATGAAGAGTCCTTGAAAAGCACTAAATCAATGTTTTGCATGCATCTACCTCGTTTTTCCCTTTCATGCACATTAATTTGTATTATGTGTACATTTGGTCAATCAATTGCTTGATTTGTCTTGCACTTATATTATCTATGTTACATTCTCTGTGGGCATCATGATGAAAGACTTGGGTCTCTGGAATTTTCCCTTTCCCACTTAGATCGAGTGCTCGATATCTAGTGAAGTAAGTTTCAATTAGGTAATTTCGATTCTGTGATAACGAACTACCCCTGAAACGATCAACGTTACCGATGATCACGGGTTTCGGTAACATATTTGGAGAAGGAATACTTAGGAAGAGGTTTGAACCAAACGACTTTCTTCACTCGAAAAAAGGCTTCGAACGAATCTAAATCTTGACGCAAATATATTCACGACTATTTAAAAGTGGTAACATTCTAGTGAAAATACGATAATTTCCAATCAGTCACATTATACATACTATGTGCTGTGACACCAAATGTTCAATATCGCATAGGAAACGAGCATTGTGAAGTAATTAACTAAGATATTGTCGGGAGCGAATGGTGGAATATTTCCGATTTCCCAAACTATTCAATTCCATCCATATACTAGATGTAAAGACTCTTTAGCATCAACATTCCAATTTCAGCAGAGGTGTACCCGTATTTCTTTTGTCATGCCCAAGTTATAATATTTGTAATATGTTGGGTGTGTTGTTCATTCTCTCTTCGGTAGCGTTATGGATTCCCTCATGTTGGAGAATACCGTCAAATATGTGGGGATCAGCTTAGTTCCCGCCAACATATAACATTTCTATGAAAACTCTTACAGTTTCAATAATCTGCATAGAAATTGTCTTCATTTGAGATAAATTTTTTTTGGGGTATTGTTTAAGTTAGTGTCTCAAATTATTTTCTTAAAAAATAGTCTTTGTAAACACATTATAGAACTCATATTATTATTGCCTCTATAAACGCGATATAGAACATTGGAAGTATTTTCGAGACAATTTCATGTATCTTTTTAGACACACCTCTCTCCTTCTTGAATCTGCTCTTTGTTTTTATTTGTGGTTGTTGTCTTGTAACTTCTGTTTTATTTCCTCATGTAATTCACTCAGTTCTGCTGCAAAATCCTCCCCATCAACAATCCTTTGCTTATGTTTTCCCAAATTTCATAACTCACAAACTGTTGATAAATCTAGGGCATTTGAATTAGGCAATTTCTCTTTTCGTTACTAACTGTTTGTGAATGCTTTTTACTTCTTCGTCCTTCTTCAGCACATGTCAACACCAAGATATTCTTGCTGTCACCAACATAGGACTGAACTGCACTAATGATCATCATCGAGCTCTTCATATCTTCACTGTAGCACTGAGTACATCACGAAGTAGCACCGAGACCTTAGCACTGTAACAAGATACATCATATTGAGATAGAGGTAATGTCACTAAGGTATGACAAGATAGTGAATATATCTTAGAGAGGTCTGAGACCTATTCCTGTACTGAAACCGAGCTCCTTAGCTATAAACATTCGAGCCTTCTTTAGGTGATCATAAAAACTATGTCTTCTGCAATTTCATTGTAGTATCACTATGGTAATTCACCCAAAACAGAGATCCGAAATACTTGGTGACCGAACTCATGATTGTTTTTCTTCATCCAAAATTATCCGAATTGTATGACTGTAATTCCTCACCGAAACTTCAGAGGAATCTGCAAAATCTGATCTTCGAATTAACCACAGGTCTGGATATATATAGTGATATATACTTCTATTTTAGGCCAACCATTCACCATTATGTAGGCCAACTTAAAAGTCTGTTTGTAGGCTAACATTGAAGACTTTTATACCAACGTTGAGAGTGTAGCTTTGATCTTCATGTAGGAGTCATTTCTTCATGCTATCATGACAAGGTCTTTGGAGCATAGTTACATGACACTTAATTATACTTCTATACTTAGAAGACTCAAGCCTAGTAGACATCAAGAAGAAGTCTATCTACATAATAAAATCTTTCTCATGAAACCCATGAAGCAAGTACACCAAGAATACATTTCATTATCTTTGACATCTTATTTACATATATACATAATTACATAGTCAACATGAAGACCGACCTAGTTACACTTTTCAAGACTCCCTCTTAACTGGGGAGGTATTCATATAGGTACATGGTCACTTTCAAGCTGAAGAATCTCATAAGAAGAATTGGATTGGTAATCACATCTATATAGCATCATATCAACCAGCATTGTCCTAGTGCAAGATCTTGACTAACAATCCCATCTCTCAATGAGAAAATGGGATACAATGCTGGCGAGACAAATGACTTATAGACACCTTCGTCAATGCCTCTCCAAGGTAAATACTCCACTCGAGTGTTCCCAAAGTATGACCTTCTTGGCCTATTCTTCTCTTGAGTAGCTAGCCCTCAGAGAATATTGGTCCCTGACTACTCTTATCTTGAATGCCCTAACACATTCTCAAAGAGTATCGAATGCCAGATGATTACCCAATCCTCCATTCTGTCTTCCCAAGATAAGAATGATGTGTCTATCTCTCCCTCCCAACCAGGGAGGACCTCTTCCACAATGGAATGCACTCATTCCTATACAAGGAATGTACCTAAGCTCATTCTTAGGAATTACCAAGTTTATTCCAAGTAAGAAACTTATCATCAAGCTCCCTCTTAACCAAGTACCTCCAACAGCAATGGTGAGACACCCAGCTGCTCATGAAGAATTCATGTCCTCGATGTCATGGATTTCGATATTGAGTAATCTTCAACTTTTAGCTTCATAGGGCACATATCATCCATCACTTACATCCTGAGTCATGTTAGCTATTAGAATGTGATTCAACAAACTTTCTTATCTGGTCCACTATTGTGCCATGTTGATTTCCTTCGAATCATCTCCCGGGATCATATATCATTTCTCATGGTAAGCAGCCTTGCACAAATTCATCCAGATTAATATTTACATATGAACCTTTTAAAATAAAAGTTACCTTAGTGATGATCTTTCACCATGACATTTTTCTGTAAGCATCAACATCCTTCATAAAAATTGACACATCTCCTAATGATATGTTTTTCCAAGGGTCTTCTTCTTTACTAGACTTCTGTTAGATTCTACATATCTTTCCAGGAGATATTCTAGTCACATATTCTTGGCCTCCGGATGATAAATTTCTCTTGTCATGGTTGCATTTCATGATCTCTTCCTCTCTGCACATTCTCCATTCCCAGGAACTTACAAATTTTCCAGTTCCTTGTTCATATACAACCACCTCATATTTCATGAGGACATATTATGTTCATTTCATATGTTCGTGGATAGAGAGATACTCCTTCATAGATCATACTTCTAAATACAAAAGTCCATTACCTGCAACCATATGACATAACTTCACAGCATCCAATGTCAGCATATAAATATATACATACCTCATACCTTGAGTCATCCTGTAGCAATTTGTCAAGAATGAGGAGCTTCATTCCCTTTGACCTGCTTCAACAATATGTCATCACATCCCAAAATTCCATCTCCATGATGACCCTTCATCTGATGAGTGCTTTGCTTTTAGTAGAGAGTTTTACCAAAACTTTTTTCACTTAATGCTTTTATCGAGATGATTCTTAATGTACATAGAGATACTATCTTAATCATAGTAGAGACCTCTTATTCCCTCTTTCCTTGATATTCTTTTCTTCAGCTTCCTCCTTCTTTCCAGTGATATGAGCTTTCTTTCCGTAATGTCTAGATCCTTTATCTTTCAAAAAATTTCCCTCAACTTGTCTTCTTCTATATAGCATAGAAGCCGCAAGTTGTTTGATGAGGTAACTTTCCTGTCCCATGGACATTTGTTACCTTGTTCCTTAGTTAGAATATTGATGATTATCCTTTTATCATTTCTCCATATCTCACAATTGAGATTCTATGAAGATATTCCTTCAATTTTATGTAGATCAAGTCTAATTGATATGATCTTCTTTACTGCAACTTCAAAGAATATTTATTTCATCTTATCATATATTCCCTTGAGGTCTCCAATCCAACTATATGATGGGATATTTCATATGAATCCTCTTCATGTATTACTATTCATAGGAGACCCTTTTCCATGACTTCACTTTCTTCGAGGATTATGTCTATCCTTCTTTTTCATGAAAGAAGTTTTGATGACCCAACCAGATTATGGATCTTCTTGCAAACACAAAGTCATTTTATCAAATTTGATTATAGAATTAAAGATACTTACTTGACAAGTGAAGATGAAATCTTCAGCTTGATCACTTTGATGATGGTTTAGGAAGATGTATTGGTGCTTTCTCAGATGATCTTCTTCAAGGATAAGGTCCTTGCTGGGATGATACAGAGCTTTCCTTATAGCTTTTGAAGATGATAATGCATTATTTTCTTCAATATACTTCGACTTCTTTGGTAGTGAATAAATGTAGATCAGAAATGCTTCTCTATATTTTGAGTTGTCTTGTCTTGTAGATCTCTTCTAGACTTGCATCATGATTATCGAGACACCGAGATCATCACCATAGAGATAATAACTTTAACGAATTTTAGTTACAATGTTATCAATGAGACCTTAATACACTAAGATAGAGGTATACTTCATTGTTCCTTCACCGAGTCCCTTTTCTTTGATGATTGTAATAGAGGTCGAGCTCATCACTGTTATCTATCCGAAATATATCTGAGTTGTTGACAGTGATGATTTTCTAAAAGAATTTGAACTCTCTTACTATGCCAAATATTCGATTTTTTTGTCTTACCCATACAAAATAGAGATATTACCGAATTTTTATCTATACTCCATCACTGATACTTTAGATGAGATTCTAACCTATGAATAGTAATATTGTATGTGCCTTTAATATTGAGGTCTAAAATATAATGCCGAGACAGTGAGAAGAAATCACTATGGTGTACCCAAACCTTTTGTGATCCAAACTAGATTGAGATCACCTAGATCATGTGTTAACATGACTGAGCTCCTTCTTGAGTTCCTCTTATATGAATTGTTGACTGTGATCTAATGCTTAAGTGGCACTTAGATTCCCTTCTTTCACTGTCACCTTAGCTCTGAAACCATGTTGAGAAATCTAGGGCATTTGAATTAGGTGATTTCTCTTTTCATTACTGACTGTTTGTAAATGATTTTTACTTCTTTGTCCTTCTTCAGCACATGTCAACACCAAGATATTCTTGCTGTCACCAACATAGGAATGAATTGCACTAATGATCATCACCGAGCTCTTCATATCTTCACTGTAGCACTGAGTACATCACCAAGTAGCACCGAGACCTTAGCACTGTAACAAGATACATCATCTTGAGATAGAGGTAATGCCACTAAGGTATGTCGAGATAGTGAATATATATCAGAGAGGTCCGAGACCTATTCTTATACTGAAACTGAGCTCCTCAGCTGTAAACATTCGAGCCTTCCTTAGGTGATCATACAAACTATGTCTTCTACAATTTGACTCAGATATCACTCTGGTAATTCACCCAAAACAGAGATCCAAAATACTTGGTGACCGAACTCATCATTGTTGTTCTTCATCTGAAATTATCCAAACTGTATGACTGTAATTCCTCACCGAAACTTCAGAGGAATTTGCAAAATATGTTCTTCAAATTAACTGTAGGTTTGGATATATATATATAGTGATATATACTTCTGTTTTAGGACAACCATTCACCGTTATGTATGCCGAATTTAAATTATGTTTGTAGGCTGACATTGAGGACTTTTATACTAGCGTTGAGATTGCAGCTTTGATCTTCATGTAGGATTCATTTCTTCATGCTATCATGACAAGGTCTTTAGAGCATAATTACATGACACTTGATTATACTTCTATACTTAGAAGACTCAAGCCTAGTATACATCAAGAAGAAGTCTATCTACATAATAATAAAATCTTGCTCATGAAACCCATGAAACAAGTACACCAAGAATACATTTCATTATCTTTGACATATTCTTTACATATATACATAATTACATAGTCAACATGAAGACCGACCTAGTTACACTTTTCAACACAAACTCCATTAGGAAGCATTCTATACAATATCTGAAACAAACTCTTCCCGATGCACCTATTTGGTGAATCATTGTATGCAAACTCAACTTGAGCTAACATACAATCCCACTATTTGGGATGCTCTTCCACGAGGTTCATCAATATGTTCCTGAGACTCTTTTTCACAGCTTCAGTTTTACTATCAATTTGTGGATGATATGTTGAGCTAAAGTTCAATTTTGTTCCAAGATTCTTCCACAAAGTCCTCCAAAAATTTTAGTGAAGCTGGTGTCCCTGTAAGAAATTATACTCTTTTGCAAGCCATGCAATTAGACAATCTCATTGAAAAAAATGAGCCACATGTGTAGCATCTCCAATCTTTCAACGTGGGATAAAGTGAACCATCTTTGTAAATTTATCCACACCTAAAAGAATAGAATCCTTACCTTGTTAAGTCCTCGGCAAACCCAAAAAAAATCCATACCCACTGAGTCCCATGGTCTATGTGGAATGGGTATATGAGTGTACATCCTAGCATTTTGACTCCTACCTTTAGGATGCTAGCATACCCTACATTTTCCTTCATATTTCTTCACATCATCTCTCATATTTGGCCAAAAATAAAAGTGTTTGAGTTACCCAAGTGTCTTTTCCACAATAAAATTCCTTGCTAATCCTCCATTTTGTTTTTCATGCATCAAGTTTTATCTCATTGAGCAATGGGAAATACATAACTCACACTTTTTGAACAACAAACCATTCTGCAAAATAAAATCCCTCCATGGGCTACTATCTCTATGCACGGGGTTCATGTATGCTTCAAATACCTCTAGAAAATCAACATCATCCTCATACAAGTCATTCAAATAATCAAATCCCAAAATATGCACATGGCACTCCTAAATGATCAAGTTCCTCCTGCTCAAATCATCGACTACCTTATTCTCTTGTCCACTCATATGTTTCATAACAATGGTTAAATTCTGTAGGAATTCCACCCACTTGGCATGGTTATGGTTCAAATTGTGTTGCTGCATTATATAGTGTAATGCAGAATTGTTAGAGAACAAAACAAACTCCTTGGGCATCAAATACTACCTCCAATGCCTCAATTCTTGAACCACCACATAGAATTCCTTGTCATAAGAGGATTATTTCTTCTTTGACTCATTCAACTCTCCAATGGCTATAATGCTAGCATCACATCTGACTTGGAAAAGTTGATTGAAGCCAGGTAACTTCAACACCAACTTCTTAGTGATCTTTTTCTTCAAGAAATGGAAACTTTTTTCTATTACCGTTGTCCAAAAAAATGGTTTTCTATCCTTTTTATTTGTTTCAATGATGGGTGCAGAAATACTAATGAACTTATGATATAAGCTATCAAACCCATGGAAAATCCTAACTTCAAAAGTACTCTTGGGTGAAGGCTAGCTTACAATTGCCTCCATTTTCTTTGGATCCATTTTCATCCCAACCTTTCAAATGACAAAGCCTAATTATACCAATTCAGGCCTCACGAAAGTACACTTCTTTAGGTTAATCAACAAATTATCTTACTGCAACCTTTATAGAACATACCTTACATGCCTACGGTGTTCTTCCTTTGTTCAGACCAAAATAAAAATATCATCTAAATAAATAATAAAAAAACTTACCAGCAAACTCCTAGACCTCGTTCATTAACCACATGCAGGTTATTGGTACGTCTGTCAGTCCAAACGGCATGACCATCCATTCATATAGTCCACTATTTTCCTCGAAAGTTTTTTTCCACTCGTCCCCTTCTTTGATCTAAATATGATCGTAACAACTCTGCAAATCAACCTTTGAAAAGTAGGCTTCCGCACCCAAACAGTCCATCATTTCATCCATTTGTGGCAATGGAAATTTGTACCTATTGTAATGTTGTTGATTGCTCTGGAATCTATACACATCCTCCATTCGCCATATTTTTTGGACTAAGTACCACAAGGACAGTGCATGGACTCAAGCTCTCCCTTATCAATCCTTTTTCTAGTAGTCCCTAAAATTGTTTCCTTATCTCTTCATTCTCCTTGGGTTTCATTTGGTAAGCATCTTTGTTTGGAACACTTGCACCTAGTGTCAAGTCTATGTGATGGTTGATACTCCTCTTAGGTGGAAACTCACTTGGACAGTCATCTATAACGATATCAATAAACTCATACAACATCTCTTGAATCTCAATAGGTAAATCTATAATTTTAGTGTGAAAAATTATTATCTTGGGCTTGCATACCATCGCATAGCTAACCTCTTCTTCCTTCATTTGTTGAAATTATTCCTTTCCTTCCAACAACAATGCTTTTGATCTACTTCTCACATCTGTAATTTGTTCCTTCAATGGTACAAGGGTGTGCTTGATTCCATCCTTTTCAAAATTATATGTATTTTTCTCTCCATGATGTACCACTTTCCTATCAAAATTCTTGGGTCGTTGCAAAAAACAGTGGCAGGAATCCATGGGCATGATGTCATAAACTATCTTCTCGTTATATTAAGCTATCTTGAACTCTACGTCACTCTGCTCAGTTACCAACAATTGGTGAATTTTCTACAACCATGAAACTTTATATGGTGTTGGATACTTCAACGTTTTCAATACAATTTTTTCTACCATTTCTATGGAAACTAGATTGTTAGTGTTCCCACTGTCAATCACCACTTTGGAACATTTTCCTCCAGCCTTGAAAACAATCCTAAACAAGGCTTTTCTCTATGTTGGTTCAACAATCTCCTTAACTACTTTTCATCAAAACCTTATTCATCATTAAATCTTCTACCGTTCTCCCATGCATTTTATTCCATAGGTGCTTGTGCTTCTTCTGCTATCGTTTAAGCTACATATGCATCTCTCTATCATCCCTTTTCATTCTCAAGACACTAAAAATATATATGACCCAATTTCCAAAATTTATAGCACTAGTAGACAATCTCTCTGCCTCTTCCTCTACCTCTACCTCTCTATTAGGGACTTGTTCCTTTGGATTCGCTTTCTTTCTCTTGATGTCCATCATGTCTTGGGTTATTTTAATAATTCTTTTAGGCTAGAGCATTCTCTCTTCGAGTTGTCTTCCCTTTTCCTCTAGCAAATGCACGACTTCTTCTTGAATTTTTCTTCCTCATTATCTTCTCTTCTACCTTCAAGGAAAACTGGTATGCTTCTTCCATCATCCTAGGAGAAAGCATGTTTATTTCATCTTGAATCGCTAGCTTCAAGCCATTAATGTACCTTGTTGTTTTCTTTGTGGTGTCTTCTACATAACTTGACATCAAATTTACCCTCTAAAACTACTTAGTATATTCTCTAACTATTAACAAAATTTTCTTGAGGTTCTGTACCTATTTGTAGAGGGATAGCAGATAGTCTTTTGGCAGAAGATTCCCCTTCATCTTCACTATCATTATTTACCACCTTTCAATCAATGGTTTCCCCTTCTTCCTTCTTTTAGCTTGCACATTTTCCCACCACAATGAAGCATGGCCTTTCAATTTAATTACAAAAAATATTACCCACTTATATTCTTCAATATTATCGTATTTGAAATACATCTCTAGTTCACTAATCCTATCCATCAAATTCTCGGCTACAAAAATGCCATCATAGGTGGAAAAATCTAGTTTTGGTCTTTAACTTGATCTGAGCATCGACCCTAACAATTTGACATTGGGAGCCTCATCCACAGGTGTTGCTCTTCCTCATTTAACTTATTCCTCTTATCTACTCTCATCTCCATCCTCACGGTCTCATTGCCTACTAGTCTCCATGGCCTATAAATGACCTTTCAACCTCTATATCTCTTCATGGATTTTTTCATTAGGAATGGGTCTCCCTCCATGACCTAGGACTCTTCTTGCTCGCATTTCCATATCCCTTTCCCATACCACCAATATGAAATGAAACTATGTCAGATATGAAAATCTACTTTAAACCTGCTATGATACCAACTATTGCTGGCAACAAGAAACCTGGAAAGAAAAATAGCACATCACAGTGAAAAAATAAACTGCCTATAGGTGTTGTGAAATTTTTTTAGGGCTTTGCAGAATATTTTCAGAGTGTCTCCAAAAGCTATGTTTCCGCTGGGGAGAAGGATGAACGACTTGTGCTATCTACAAGCTTGACTTTCAACTATTTGAGCACGTCCTCTATGCTTAGGAGTGGCCTCCCTCGTCTCCCTTATCGACGGTTATAATCAGCTCTCAACAAGCCCATGGGAAAATCCAAAACTGGGCTTTGTCCAACGCTCGAGTTTCTCAAGTTCACCATGTTTTCCTACTCAAACAAAAACAATGATCTCCTCCTCCCTCTTCTGCATCAAGCATTCCCTCATCAATTCAATGGTCACACTCAAATAAAAAAAAGTGTGTTTTTTCCTACAAAACATAGACACTACAACATATCGATTGGGGTCAGTTTAACAAGCAGGCCTAATAGCCATAACTCATAAATCAATTTTATAGAAGCACCTAACACTTGGGACACATTCACAAGTTTCTAGAATGAACTCAAATATACATACAATTAAAATACAAATATAACAACACATCTAAATAAATTGAATATGCTACACTTTCTTTTATTTAACTCACAGGTGCAGGTTCGAGGTAGGATAAGAAGCTCCATTCCTCTCAATCTATAAACTTTTTTTGCACATCCTTGGAAAGTGATTCACTTCCCCTTCTCTGTAGTTGAGGGAAGTTGAAAAGTCACAAAAAAATGACTCTTAATTTCCTAGACTCTACAACTTATGCAAATTTTTTATTTACATTATTTAAAATCTCATTAAAGGAGACAAAATCTACTTTTCCAGCTCAACAAGTGGCAAGTCCACCACATTTTCAAGTCCTCTTCATTTTCACCATGAACATGGTATAATGATCCTCCATCAAAACACATAAAAGTATATAATGTATGTTGTGGCATTATCACAATGCATCATTCGACAAACCAAGTGAAGCATATAGCCGTAAGAAAGAAAACTTGTAGAAAAAAAATATTCAAATGAAACTATAGATATGGATAGAAAGCACCAATATTTCATTATAATTAAATAAATCAACAATGGATGATAATTCAATATCTATAGTTTTTAATCCACCAACACCCAACTAAAAGTAAACAATTTTCTCTTTTCTGATAGTCAATAAGTAAAACTATACCATTCTAAAAAAAATGGGAAGTATGTGGTTTTAGTGTTAGTAATGGTCTTGTTGCACATTCTAAGTCATTAAAAATTCAAACCATACGATCACATACTGGGCTACAAGCCATAGGATAAATCCATGCTGGAAGCAATTTCCCAACAAAATTCACAACACCAATGGTGTTACAATTATTTTAATACTAAACAAAGATTTATTTAATAGGGAGATAATTTATGGTAATATTATCATTTATCACCACCATTTTCAAATGAAAGCATTCAACAAAAAAATTAAAATTTGACCAGATTGGAAATGAAGGGATACGAAAGAGATTTTACTTTATTAAAATTTCTAAGCACATAACTTATGAGGGTATTACACACATTGAATGAAAAATCATATTTAATAGAACATAAATTTATTCATCATTCAAAAGGGACTGTAAAGCAAGGATGCCACTTACCACTCGACATCCTTATGTTAGATAACATGAATTTTTTTGTTATTTAACATATGGACTTGTACACATGTTAGTGAGCCAGAACCCTTGCATGTCACCGAGAATATACAAGCAGTATAACTCTGTCGCGAAGTTCAAGGTTGAATTCTAAAGAATTTAAATATAGGCTCGCAAGGACATGACGAGGACATGGCATCACCTACCATATTTAGTGATAAGATGATCTCCTATCAGAGATACAGTAGTGGCTTGTTGAGTGGATCAATATGATGGAGAAAAAGAAGAAGGATTCTTTGACAAAGAAGGATAGGATGCAACACAGAGAATCGAGTGGGAAGGATAAGGACAAGGATGAAGAAGAGGTAGAACAAGAAGAGCAACACGAAAAGGTTCAGTAGGATGCTCTTGGAGGTGATGAGCACAACAAATATTCTAAGAAGATAGAGAGAGATCCATATACCATGGAGAAAATTAAGGCGGGCGATGAAGCTGCCAAAAGAACCAAAAAGAAGCTGAAGGAAAATAAGACAAAGGAAATAATTTTGTTGGTACTCACTAACAGGGACTTGGATCAGATTGGGGATAGAATCCAGGAGGCAAGGAAAAAATCATGGAACAAGTTATAGGATTTCTACAATCCACTTCTAAGAGGTTTCGAGGAGGGTATTGAAGAACTAAAAATATTGGCAAAGACAACCAGATAGCCAGTACATGCAAAGGAAAGGATTCATGAATAAACACAAGTAGAATCCACACTTAGGGAATAGATAGCACATATACCTACCAGAGCCCTATAGTTCGACTCTGTCTAGGTACAATAGCAGGCAAAAGGATGGAAGTATGTGAACATGAAAATCATAGCACTTCCACTTCAAATATTACATGGGATGCATCATGAGATCATAAATGAGTTGAAGCAGTGCAAAAAACTCACTTCAAATTTTAACATTCAGGTAGAGAGAGAGAGAGATCTTCACTGAAGCAGCAACTCGACCAGGTGATCCAGGAGAAGGATTAGGCAGTACAACAACAATACAAGTTCAAGGAGGTGGTTGAAGCCACATGACACGAGGTTCTCGACATTGATGTCTGAGAAGAAGAATCAATGGAGGACAGGGTCGCAAAGTTTTACCTTGTAGTAAAAGGATATGAGAATAATATCGCAGGCATACAATTTGAATATGAGATAATTATCAGAGAGCTGCAAATGAAGCTAAAACCAACCACACCATTGGAAGTGCAAGAGTAGAGGGAGGTTGACCTAAAAGCTACAGTGGTCGACATCTTCGAAATGGTGGTAAATTGTGGGAAGTGATTGGATGAGAGATTAAAGATCTCGAATTCACTGCAGGGAGATCCAAATGTATAGAAGCTACAAGAAGATATTCAACGGAAGAAATAGTATTTGGATGAGATTTAGGCAACTGTGAAAATTGTACCAATCTCACAGACGCTCGCAAAAGTCAATGAGAGAAATTTCCTGCAAAATAAGATAGAAAAGTTGAGGAAGGAAGAATATATTCTAACAGAGAGAACTTATCAATCGTAGGATGAGAAGCTACAAATTTCTCTAGAAGTGGACAAGAAGCTTCAAGAGCTCCAAAAAAAGTGGAGGCAGCGATGCCCAAGGCCACAAAATCGGTGACAAAAGCACTGTTGGAGGAAGTGTGCAATGAAGAAAAGAAGATCATAGACATTTTGTAGTAGCTCAACAACACCTACAACAACATTGTAGCAAATATTAGAGGCAAAGAAGCTGAGTGACTCGGGATGAGTCACATGTGAGTGTTGGGGGCCTGTTCGGCGCGACCCAACTTTCCCTAGATTTTTGCAAAAACTCCACATTTTTTGGAGCAGAGTGCGCAGTGTAGCATGCAATGGAGCACAGTTTAAGTAATTAAATATACTGTGCAGTGTCAAAGCCCCTCCTTTTTGTAAAAACATGGAATTTTGTAAATGATCAGTGGTTTTGGGACCATATTTTCTTATTTTAGGGAATCCATGATATTTGGACAATGGCATTTTTGACAATGTAATCCTATGATGTAATAATATATTTAGAGTTTAAATGTTATGTTTAGAAGAATATAGATAGAGAGCTATGGGTGAATCATTGTGATCTGTATTTTGTAGTGAAGGGAAGGCTCCACAACTAGGTGCATAGAGGCCTAGACAAGAGTATGCAACTTAGTGCGCAAACATCCGGCATATTAGTGCGCAGGTTAAGAACTAGTTGTATTAAAAGGTTCATTATAAGAAGAAACAATTTTGGGGATGAAATTATTTTGTTATTGTGTGATTTATGTGTATATTTTCTTATTTTTTTTCTGAACTGGACTAATTATATTAAGAAAAAATATGGTACATAAGAAAGTAAAAACAAGAGAAACAAGAACTCGGCCAACCGGAAATGATAAAATATCAACTTCGGTCCCCGGATAGAGAAAAAAGACAAGCAAGGAGCAACAACAAGCAACTAGATAGCAAGAAGGAACCGATTCCTACCCAGAAATGGTAGAGTTTTCCACACGAAGTTTCTTCCTTTTCTTTTTGTTGACTTTAACCCAACCTTCCTGGTGAGTATGTTCTGGGACAATTTGAAGACTGGAGTTCTCCAAAAGAGGGACCTCCTTATCTAAATCAGAGGAGGCGGACTCATGACTACGCTTCTGAGTGACAATAGAATCAGGGGGATGCTCGGGAGCATCGGTGGACAAGTTCTTTGACTGAGGACCAAGATCTGATTCTGCATCACTCCCATCATCATCTGAGCTCGAGGAATTAGAGTCTACAGTAGGCGGCGGGGTACAAGGAGTCCATATTTTGGATTTGGACTTTGTATTATTTCCTTTAGTATTTTTTGCAGGGAGAGTGGGGCAAGATTTCTGCAGATGCCCTATTTGGTGACAGTGGCGGCAACAGAATGCAGTGTTCTCGTAGTCTAAGATCTGAGTCCAAACAAAATTTCCGACCTTGATGATGATTTGATCAGGCAAGCCTTTGCTGATGTCAACCTTCACGCATATTCTGGCATATGTGTAGAGGCCCTAAAGTTCCTTTTCATAATCTGCAGTGAGAAAGCGGCCTAAGGTATCGCCCATGCATTTGTAGACTGCCAGATGCCATAGATGGATAGGTAAGTTGGGAAGCCTAACCTAAACAAGTGTTCTGGTGATGATAGTTATAGCAGGGTCGAAATTTAGGAACCATCGGGTTAAGAAGAGCCCAACATTTCCAAAAAACCGGGGACCTTCCTGTAAGGCCTGTTCATAATGCTTAGAGTGATTGAAAAATACTATGAAAAATCCTCTTGAGCAGAAGCTGACCTTGCATTTTCTAGTCCAGTTATCGTGGATCCAATCATAGATTTCCTTTGTTCACGGGAAAAGTCCATTAAATCTACAAATGATGGCTTTATCTACAAAATTTTGAAGATCTTCTGCGAGAGCTAGATGGGAGATCTGAATAGAAGGTACTTCATCCAACTTTTCAACCAGAAAAGGCTGGGGTTTGGGGTTCTGAGAATGTACAAAATCTTTATATGAGAAGGTTGGGGCTGAAGAAGATTGTCCAGCAGCACCACCTCTCAAACGAAGTGTAAGCACAATAGAATCATTTCTGTTAATATTGTAAGAGGGGAAGAAGGTCCTCAAGTTGTTTACCTTGGAATATAAGTCTCTAGTGTAGCGAAGGAATCCCAGTTCGAAGTTCCAGATTTAGCTTAAGATTCTGTATCAGATCTGAAGAAGAAACCCAAACCAAAATAGTTTTGCTAGAGAGCAGCCAGAGTTGGATCTGAAATGAGGCAGGGTTCTTTTTAATGGTAGGATCTGTGCAGCAACTAAGGGTGTATCTGCTTTTGCATGCATCTTCAAACCTCTGGGAAGATAAACCGTGAGGGAGGGAAATTCCAGCAGACCAACTCTGGAACCCAAATAAGTTGCCGCAGGGGATAGCGGCTAGAGCCCCATTCAGGGCAGCGGTAGAAATTTTTGCTGCAGGGCTCATTTTAGCTGAGCTCTCTGAGCTGAAGATAGGCACGAAGAGGCATGGTTCAGGGAACTAGAGTCAGAATACTTTGGGCGCTGCATCCAAGATTTTTCCCTGCATCCAAGTGAAAAGAACCCCTAAAACATCGCCAACGATAACCGCCACGCGATAATAGGGAAAGACTGCAGGGGGAAGTTGAGTAAGAGTAGGACCTGCAGAATCGTTGACGGTGGCATCATAGCTGAGCATAACCCTATCGGCAGCCAATTTCTTCTCTCATCTAAAATTAAAACAGTGACGGTGAAGCCAAAGGGACAGAGCCTCAATTTGAACGCAGACTGCAATCGCACCTCTTGCTGGAACGAGTATCTAAGTGGCTAATGGTGGCTTGGTGAATGCCAAATGGAAGTCTAGTAAGTCCTCAAGCGATTGAGAGCAGAGATCTCTGAAACCAGTCATCGGCTTGACGGCGTCGGCGGACAGGGGAGTCAAAAGAAAAAGTCTAGGGTTCATCTTGCTTCGCCTCTGTTGAAGTTTGTATCAAAGATCTTCTGTCTGTATATTTTCTTATTATTCGTTATAGAATAGTAATATTGCAGTTGCATTTTACTTCAGTGTAGTAATGGTTTATGGTTTTATATGGAATGTTTATGTGGTTAGTTAAAAGTGGAGAAGTGATTTATGAATTGAAAGTATAAGATAATATAGTAATACCACATCCCCTAGTCCCTCAAGGCTATAGAAACCAGGTTCTACATCCACCCATAGTCACTTCGGGTGAGACTGCAATCTGCTTGCAGGTTGTTTCTGAAAGGGCTAGTGATCAGGATTTTTTTTGGTGTGCAGTATAGATTGAACCTGGGTCAACCCAAACTAATCCAACAATTTGTCTCAATTTCCATGTCCATTTCATGCCAGGGAATTGGTTTTTCACGTAAATTTCGACTAGTAAGTATGCAGACATGTAGAAGTGTGCTTGTTTTCCCTTAGGTGGATTGTGATCCTTTGTCACATGGACTCTCAGTTTATGATCCAATAGGACCAGTTGAACGGATTCCCCTCACTCACTACCTGGTTCATAAAGATAACCCAACCCTCAGGTAAGGTCTATGTGTCTGATTGGCCATAGATTTTGCAAGCTAGTATGACCAAAAGCTTATAGGATTTCCTGAGTTCTCTAATCTTGTACATATGGGTGGTTTTTTTTATAAACTTGGTTGGTTCCTTCACTTAACCCTTGATGATATCTCTCATGTCCGTATATATGTGAGTGGCATAAAAAAATGAGTCCATGTTCTTCACTGGATCAGGAAGATGATACATTTGTTTCTATTTTGCTGCGAGGAACGTAGCAAGATTCTCACTGCTAGTGTTGTTTAGTGTCATGGTTGTCACATCAATGTTTGAAACAACCCAGTTGATCACATCCACACATGGGAAGGCTAGATATCTGCATGAAACCTTGTAAAGGATTGACATCATAATGCTGAGATACACTTGTTGGTCCTCTAATTTCTCCTAAAATTCCTTGGTAAAATCATCCTTGATTTGCTTCCGTGTCAGTTTAGATCCTTTCTTTCTAAACAACCGAGTGTCCGAGTAAATTGGCATGTTAACCGAGACTTTCTCAACTGATTCCCTAATACTTCTTTCAATAGTTTAATTTGAGGAAACTCTCTTTGATACCATTGTGATAGTGACTGTTAGAGATATGCTCAATAACTATTGTATCTATGGGACAAAAAAGACCCTCATGGAAATAAAATGGTAGCTATAAGAAAAACAACATTCAGGAAATGTTCATGGAGCACACTGGGAAACTGAAAGGAAGGATTGCATAGTTTTGGGTGAAAATATGGTCTGACTGGTTGAGGATACTGCAAATTGTGCAATCCCAATGGTCAGTGTCGAAGCCTCTAGATTGAGACTATGTAATGTGTAGTTCAACCCGGAGAAATTGCACATTGCGTAGTCTCAGTAGCCAAGGTTGTTGGCTGAGGCCTTGAACTATCCAATGTGCGGTGAGAATATCCAGTACTTCACATTTCACGATTCCAAAATCCAATATTGAAGCTTGAACTTCAATATTGTGCAATGCCCAGTTGGGAAAAGCAAGTTTTGGCCAAGGGAAAGGCAATTCTGCCGAACGGAACTGTGAAAAATGAGAAGATATGAGAGATGGTGAAGGAATGAGTGCATATATGACTAAGTGCTTATGAAACCAAGTAAATCAAGTGTAGAAATTGAAAAAAATAGAAGTGAACAAGATTGGTGAGAATAGTCGCCACAACGACAACCATTGGTGCAAAATACTGAAACCGATGTCACACTTGTGAGAGGAAAATGAAAAATTAAAACAACACTTCTATAGGCTGAAGCATGTTAAAACGCCAACATGAATGGAAACAAACAAGAAAAAAAACACTCGTGCAAGAAAAAGGAAAAAAGAAACATAAAACGTGATTAAAAGTGATAAATGCTAAAATCACCATGAAAAGAGATGACGATTGCAATGGAGTTTCCTTGATATCCTCAGGAATATATAGCTCCAATATTGAGTCTAATAATGAGTATTAGGGACATCAATTAAATATATTTGAGAAATTATGGTTTATGATGTGGATACAATAAATCAAGGGAAAAGTGACACTTCCCAACAGTTTCCAAAAATAGCAAGTTTGCTTCCTTTAGGATTCTAAAAATATATCCCTAGATTTTAGGGATTATTTTTGTTAAGATTCAACAAGATGACGAGCTTAGTGAAAAGAGTCGCCTTCACTAAGTGGGACCGTAGGCTATTTTTGGCGGCGGATCACTTGCACTATGTCTATTTTTATGATGATCATATTTTCAAAAGTTGCATATTATTTAGCATGGTTGACTGTTGGAAAAAATATGAAATTATATTTTTAGAATATTACAAGCTTATTTATAGATCGGCTAATCTAAAAATAGATGTACAAATACGACAGTTAGTTTAAAAATAATTGCATACTAAACAACCTTTACCATTTTCTGACATCGCACGTAATGTACAAGATGAACGACTGAGGGAATTACCCAATTCCCAAGGGTTGACTGGAGCTAATGCATGGAGGACTCAGTTAGAACTCAAGTGGCATAGTTATGACATAGTTGGAAGAAGTAGTTATGGAGTTGTATTTATTTTAACTTAGTTAGACTCAGTTGAGCTAGTTGTATCTAGTCTAACTGAATGATACACTGGTGAGAGTGGAGTGAATTAATTAGTTAATTAATTCAAAAATAATAAATCATTAATCAACTGAACAATACAGTAGTTGACTACAGTGCATGGCAGTTTCAGTGGAGACCCAGTGGAGAGACAGGTGAAAGGGCAAGATAGAGTATCTGTTGTGACTATAGTGATGCATTTATTGCATCACACGCACATTGGAGTTGCCAATGAGGATTGCTCAGTCAAGGAAAGGGTAATTCGAATTCATTCAGAGCTATTCTTCAACAGGGATTGCGCAGTGGAGGCAGGCTAGCAGGAGGCAAAGATCAGTGCATGGATTTGCAAGATTGGTCATGATTAGTGTATGATGATTGTACTGTACTGAGAGCTTTTGATAAGATTTGTATGAGATTGTCATATGATCTCCATGTTACATAATATATAGTTTGGGTTTTTAGCTTCAGGCTTTCCTGGTTAAAAACTGTGTTATGTGTGATTTATTATTTTTGTTTATGCTTCACATGTGTGTGCAATTAATTTTTTTCCGCCAAATATTAACAAGTGGAATAGATTCAGTATCTTACATAAAGTTAAATAGTGTGATATCAGGTGGATCTAGGACATATGCATGCTTAGTGCATATAATTTCTATAGAGTATGAGAGGATTTTTTATTGAAGATTGCAATTGTAAAGTGATTTTGTGTCGGTGGACAATTAGAATTTTCCACAGAAGATTCTTGGTGCAGAAATCGATTATACATTGAAATGTCTTTCAATGGGTTGAGATTGGAGTTTCCCTTGATGGGAGATCTAATTACATAGCTTGGGAGGACAGGATGGAGGCAGTGCTGGAGGATAATGGGCTGAAGGAGTTCATCGATAGCGATGTTCCTAAGCCAGGATCTAGCGATGTTGCATTACTTGATGCATGGCAAAAGAAGACAGCAAAGACGAGAAGGATTCTGTTGGAAGGTGTGAATGACCACATTGTGTCCAGCCTTCACAGGAAAGCCACTCCATTCTTAATGTGGAAGGCTTTGACAGACTTTTTCCAAAGTAGAAGTGACCAGAGGAAGTTGGCGCTTAAAGAAAAGCTCAAAAAAATAAAAATGGAGAAAGGCGACAGTATTCAAAAATACCTCATGAAGTTTGTCCACTGCAAGGATGAACTGGGAAGTGTGGGGGTTACTGTTGATGAAGAATACTTGGTGAGATTGGCTCTCCTTGGGCTTCCAAAGAGTTTGCATAGCTACGAAGACTCTGTCAATGGACGGGAGAAACTGCCAGGATGGGAGCGAATTTGGTCGGATCTTGTGCAAGAGGAGATAAGGCAGGGTACCCAGGATGGATCTTCATCTAAGAATGAAGATGAAGAGAATTGCGCTTTGGCTGCCAAAGCAAGGAAAGGGAAGGGTAAGAAATCTTCTTCAAAATCCGGTGCTAAAGGCAAGAAGCAGGATTTGTCCAAAGTAAAGTGTTTTCACTGTCACGAGCATGGACATTTCGCCACTAACTACCCACAGAAGAAGAAGAAAAAGCAGGCTGCTGGATCTGTAGCTGGAGAGGCCTTAGCCTCGACAATTTGAGCTTGATTTCTCCTTGACCGCTTGCTTGGTTTCAAGCTGCATGGGATCCATGTGGTATCTTGATAGTGGTGTGTCTTTCCATATGACGAGAGACAAGGAGTTGTTTAGTGACTTGGAGGAGAAGGACCTCCAGATGCATATAGAGATGGGCGATGGCGGCCGGTGACAAAGGCGACCCATCGGGGACTAATACCTTGAGAGAGTCCCGCAATCCATTCTTGTTGGAAGAACGCGGTGCATGTTCCAGTTCAAAGAAGAACTTGGTCTCACCAAGCAATCGGAAGACAAGGGTTGCGATGTTGTTTTTAGTGAGGGTGTTTCCTCCTTCGACATAAAACAACAGTCAAACGCAAGAAGGTAGGGTTTAATTAAGAATTTCTAAAGCTAGAGGTAGATGAAGCTACACCGGTAGTCGTAGGGGCAAGTAGAAGAAGTGGTGAGCCGGGATGAGGGTTAATTATGGCATAGGAGATTGGGGCCATCTTTCACCATGTGGCGTTTTGAATATTTTACAGTAAATTTCATTAGACTTACCGCGGGTACTCTTGCAACAGCCGCATTTGCAAGGGATGTACTATGGGTAAGTTTGTGAAGACCACCTTTCATGAGAAGGAGAACCGTGCTTCGGTGATCCTAGAGAGAATTCACACAGATATGTGTGGATCGTTCTCGGTTGCTTCAACAACAAAACACAGGTATTATGTGATACATTTTGATGACTATTTTCATAGATGCTGGATCTTCTTCATGCATAAGAATAGTGAAACGTTCTCAATTTTTTGTGAGTTCAAGGCATTGTTGGAGAAGGAGTCGGGGAAGCAAGTGAAAGCTCTACGGAGCGATAATGGTGGTGAACACATCTCGAGCAAATTCAAAGACTTCTGTAGCGAAGAAGGAATTCGAAGAGAACTCATAGTGCCTCATAACCCACAACAGAATGGGGTCGAGGAGAGTAATAACAGAATGATCGTGGGTGCTACACGAGTGATGCTACATGACCATGGTCTACCGATGCACTTATGGGTGGAAGCATGCAACGCTGTGGTTTATGTGCAAAATCATTGTCCTCATAGAGTACTTGGCATGAGTACACCCGAAGAAGCTTTTACTGGTAAGAAGCCTAATATTTCTCATTTGAATACTTTTGGCTCACCTGTTTACATTCATGTGACAAAGGATGCCAGGAAGAAGTTGGAGCCAACTGCAGAATTGGGATATTTGTGGGGTAGAAAGAAACACCCCATAACTATCATGTGTATTTTCCAGATAGTCGAATGACTGTTGTGCGACGGGATATAAAATTCAATGAGGTGAAAGGCATGAAGTTGTCGCTTGAGAGGGAGCTACACTTACATGCAAAGGAGGAACTTCTTGTTCCCAAAGATGAGCCTCCAGATATGGATCAACCATAGGACGATATTCATGGAGTGGAGGAGTCCACTCATCCAGAACCAAACATCAGACAAGGCATAAAGCGTACCACTGAAGCTGAGAGACTGAAGCTTGATGCAGCATAGAATGTAGGAGTCCCTACATCACAACACAGACAGAGACAGTCACCTGACCGATATACTAGATACATGGCTCTTATGAGCAAGTGTATTGTGACAGAGCCATATTCTTTTGAAGAAGCAGTGTAAGAGCCCACGTGGCTAGATGCCATGGTGGAGGAGTATGACTCCATTGTCAGAAACTGTGCTTGGGAGATTGTTCCAATGCCGGTGGGGAAATCAGTTGTAAGATCAAGATGGATCTAAAAGGTAAAGCAATTTGCTGATGGGAGCATTGAGAAGTAAAAGGAAATATTTTTTTCTCGGGCCTTCTCACAGATTGAGGGGATTGAATATGAAGAACCTTTGCACCTGTCGCACGGTATTCTTCCATACGGACCATCCTTGCTCTCTCAGCACAAATGGGTTGGAAAATTCATCAGATGGATGTGAAGACTGCATTCCTTAATGGGATCATTGAGGAAGAGGTGTACATTGAGCAGCCTAAAGGATTTGAGATCTTCACCAGCTAGTCGCATATGTGTAGGCTAAAAAGAAAGTTGTATGGGTTGAAATAAGCACCCGTGCTTAGTACACTCGGATCGACATCTATTTCATTGGACTTGGCATCACCAAGAGTGAGGCGGATGAAAACCTGTACCAGATTGTGGTGGAGGGTAAGTTTTTAATCATTGTACTTTATGTTGATGATTTAATACTATCAGGTGATGAGCATTTGATACACTCATGTAAGGAAGATCTTGCAAAGGAGTTTGAGATGAAGGATTTGGGTCTCCTTCATTATTTCCTTGGATTGGAAATATGGTAGCGGGAAGGTGAATTGCTTGTGTCTCAAGGCAAGTATGCTCGGGAGATACTGGAGAAGTTTCAAATGCAAGGCTGTAAGCCTATCGACATTCCTATTATAGGAGATTGGAAGAAAGAGGATGCTACATCGAAAGAGGTAGTGAATGCCACTGTTTATCGACAGTTGGTGGGTTCGCTCATGTATTTAGTCAATACAAGACCGGACATATGCTATGCAGTGAACCAACTTTCACAAGCAATGGTTAAGCCTACCAAGATCTTTTGGAAGGCAGGATAGCATGTCCTGAAATATCTTAGGGGCACATATGAGTATGGTTATGGTACAGACAGATGGATGAGGTGAAGTTACATGGCTTCATGGATGCAGTTTGGGAAGGAAGCCCAATAGATAGAAAGAGCATATTAGGAGGGATTCTCAGTATCAGATCTACGACAGTTTCTTGGTACATCAAGAAACAAAGATCCGTGGCACTCAGTTTAGCAGAAGCAGAATACATGGCTTCAGGTCAAGTTACATGTGAGGCTATCTGGATGAGGAAGATCCTGGTTGGTTTGTTCGGTTCACATTTAGATCCCACGGTGATACATTTTGATAATCAAAGTTTCATTAAACTCTCAGTTAATTCTGTTTTTCATGATAGATCTAAACATATTGATATCCGGTATCATCATATCTAAGATTGTGTTCAGCGGAAGGTCATGTTTCCTTAGTACATTCCTATGGAGGATCAGGATGCAGATATTTTGACGAAGGCGCTCACCAGGAGCAAATTTGAATACCATAGAGGCAGGATCAGGGTGAAGGATAATCCCTATCTTGTTGAAAGGGAGTGTTGAGATTCAATAAGATGATGAGCTTAGTGAAAAGAGTCGCCTTCACTAAGTGGGCCTGCAGGCTATTTTTGGCGTAAATATATTTTTAGATTATGTCTATTTTTAGACATGACGATCATATTTCAGAACTTGCAGGATGCTATTTGTGGATGGTTGATCAAGTTGGAAAAATATATTAAATTCTATTTTTAGAATATTGGGCAAAGTCTATTTATAGATCGTTTATCTAAACATAGATGCATGTCGATTATTATTAGCTCTTAATAATAATTAGACACTAAAAAACAACTTATTCTCTTGGAGCACTTCACTTTAGTGCACAGATGTGGCACATCAGTGGACTGAGGGAATTACCCAATTCTCAAGGGTTGACTGGAGCTAATGCATGGAGAACTCAGTTAGAAGTCAAGTGGCAAAGTTATGACACATTTGGAAGAAGTAGTTATGGAGTTGTATTTAGTTTAACTCAGTTAGACTCAATTGAGCTAGTTGTATCTAGTCTAACTGAATGATACAATAGTGAGAGTGGAGTGAATTAATTAGTTAATTAATTCAAAAATAATAACTCGTTAATCAACTAAACAATACAGCAGTTAACTATAGTGCATGGCAGTTTCAGTGGAGACTGAGTGGAGAGATAGGTGAAAGGGCAAGATATACTACCTGTTGTGACTATAGTGATGCATTGATTGCATCACACACACATTGGAGTTGCCAATGAGGATTGCGAAATGAAGGCAAGGGTAATTAAAATTCATTTATAACTATTCTTCAGCAGGGATTGCGCAGTGGAGGCAGGCTAGTAGGAGGCAAAGGTCAGTGCATGGATTTGCAAGATTGGTCCTGATTAGTATATGATGATTGTACTGTACTCAGAGCTTTTGATAAGCTTTGTATGAGATTTTCATATGATCTCCATGTTACATAATATATAGTTGGGGTTTTTAGCTTCAGGCTTTCCTAGTTAAAAATTGTGTTATGTGCGATTGATTATTTTTGTTTATGCTTCACATGTGTGTGCAATTAATTTTTTTCCACAAAATATTAACAAGTGGAATAGATTTAGTATCTTGCATAAAGTTAAATAGTGTGAGATTAGGTGGATCTAGGACATATGCATGCTTAATGCATATAATTTCTACAATTTTTAGCTTTTTATGCTTATCCTCTTTTCCTATAAAACATGTCGTGCACCTCACTGGGAAGGATTGCATAGTTCCAGGGAACTGGTAGCTCATAGCTAAGTGCAATACGTAGGTTTTGAGCCCAATGAGTGATTGCATAATTTTTGAGCTTAATGTTTGGCTTCCTATCATGACTGTGCAATTATTTAGATCAATGATGGGGTTCCTATCATGACTATGAAATTCTGATTGACAAAGACAAGATTGGCTTCAAGAATTGCATAGTTTCTGGAGGCATGCCCATAACTATTATGCAATACTTAGGCACAAGATGAAATTGTGACTTCGAGATTTTTTCTAAGTGGAAAAGAAAATTAAAAGAAGAAAAACTGAAAGATAAACATCAATCAAAGCACACATACCTGATAGCATTGCAAGGTATTCTCCTATGAAGGAAAGTGAGGCTCTAAAATCTAAGTAATGGAAAAAATAATTAGGGTGATTTTAGCTGATACAAAAGGACTATGATGAATTTTTGTTATATATGAATAATTAACTAACTCATGTGTTATGAATATAAAGTGATATCTGAGTTGTGAAGCTCACCGATATGTCCATGATTGGAATGTGGCTTGATGTCTAGCTAAATTTTGTTGTTTATCATGATGTTCATGAATAGTGTGTAATTACGTGTTTATATTCATACTAATGTGTTCTGATAGCACATAAATATGGTTACCATGTTTAATTTTATAGGTTGAAACCTTAGGCCATGAGCCATAATTCCCAAGATCAGTCTTCAAGACTGTAAGTTGTCAAGCATGGGAAAGGTAGTCATCTTCCAATTCACAAACATTATTCTTGGATTTCTATCTCCTACGATGAATGATATGTTTTCGAAATTGGAAAGTGGTAGAGATAGACTTGTCTGAATGTTGGAGGGCCTACACCAAGTGAGGACTCGAGGAACCATTCCCAGTGGAACCATGTCGTGTGGTTAGACGTTGGCCATTGACCATCAGTTGTAATGAGCAGGTTTAAGGAATAGGTGAGGGTTAATACACTAGGTGAAATAATATTTAATAGTGGGTGACAATCCCAAGGGAAGGGTTTGGGTGAAACTTGGAGCATTGGAACTCTATAAGCTCTCACCACACCCTGTGGTGATTGATACATAATGCATTTGAGGAAGGCACAATGGCAGAGATAAGTTGGCTAACCTATTGTGATTCAATTATGTAACCTTACTACCTCTCATCACCCATCAATGCCTTCCTCACAACCGATTTTGAACACCACACACAATGTTAACCATAGAAATATGTCGTGGGCCTAATGGCAATACCACATAATTGAATTATCAAGAGATGCATTGAGGACATAGGGGAACCACATTGTCAGATCCTGGTATTCCTTCTTGTGATAGGAAAAGCTTTAATTAAGTGTAAATTTTGATATGGGAATCAGATTAAGGTGAAATCGGTATCGCGAGATAGATCTCAAAGAATTGAGTGCAATAGTGAAATCATTATTTAAATTTCATAGACTTGAAAGAATGATATTTTTCTAACTTGATATTCATAATGAGCCTTTGACATCGAGCTAATGACAATTAACACCTCCCATAGCTTGAGATAGTTTAAGGGGGTGGGAGGGAGGTGGTAACAATTAATGTGAGAGTTGTATGGAATTGTTGATATATGAAAGAAAGTTTTTCATTAATACATATTGGGCTACGAGAAAGGAAAGAAGCCTCCATTATGTAAATATTTCTAGAATATTTTTGATGCATCCATGAGTTACTACAATATGATTTGATCATGATATTCATATTATAAATCATGATTCTACATACGCTTTGTGCATTGAGTGCATTCATGCCTCAATGAGACAATCAATTATGTCATTGAATGTCATGAAAATAAACAGCTTCTAATAATTTTGAGGAATTAATGAGTAGCGAAATGAGTGGAAAGAATCTATCATCCTACAAAGCAAAGTGGAAGCTAATCACTCATGAACTTAGAGACATGTAGCTTTTAGTTTTGACCCTTTGGTTTTTAGAATAAATGTTTCAATGCATTATAGAATGCTTCGAATGATTGTGGTACAAGTAAATAACACAATGATAGCTCCATTTCAATTTATTTTTAAATAATTTTAAAGTGATGGAATTATTATGTGTATAAAAATTCTAAGGTCACTTGAGGGGATGTTAAAAATATTGCGATGAAAGGATTTTATGTATGAATACATACCACTATTTAGCTGATTAAAAGTACATATTGTGGTTGAAATGGTGTTACTTATGATAATTAAGGATGATTAATAGCACATGCAAGAGTCAAATATCATGAAAATAATTTCATATGTATGAAATATGATTCTTATACAAAGGAAGTTTGGAAAGGATAGATGTTGTCTCTAAAGCTAAAAATATTAGGGAGGAGGGAAGTTTCGTAATAGAAACATATGATAGAAATTGATTACCATGAGTTATGTTATGACAAATGTGTTGTGTTATTTATACCAAGCCATATTAATTCATTGGTTGTAAGACTTTATAAGCCTTGAGACTCTTCTTATCCGATGAATCCTTTCTAATGAATTGATTTCCCAAGGGAATATGGAGGTCGAGAAGGGGATCCCTAAACTTGGAAGGTCTGTGAATAATAGGTAGGAGAGTCTTGAATGATTTTGTTCAAATATTCATATACATACTCATCAGGATCATAAATGTACTAGGCGTATCCAAGAAGAATAATGACCTAAAATTATTCCCCATGGAAGCCTTATGAAGGAACTGACAATTAGGAACTATTACACAGCATTTTGTCACCGTCCCTGCAATCCCCCATCCCACACATTGGAGGGCCTTTCTCATGACCTGTGAGCAGTGACATAACCTGAAACCACTTTCATGGCATCCCCCTCTACAAGGACCATCATTCCTCTAAAGAAATTTTCCCTTGAAAAACCCTAAAAAATGATCTTTTAGCCTTGGCGCGACTAGCCAGTTCAACCCTCACGCCAATGGGGAAAATCCACCAAAGAGGGTGCGCCAACTGGCGCTCTGTCCGAGTGTTTTACTCGCGCCAATATTAAAAAGGATTTTTTTTTTTAAATAAATGGCGAAAGTTTGATTGCAACAAACTCCTGAACGAGTCTCTAAAATGAGTAGGGAGGTTTGGCTCCGGATCTCCATGTATGGGAGGTGGTTCTCCACCTATCATGGAAGCTTGCTTAAGGATAGGGCCAATCCCATGATTGCAGGGATCCCAACTCCCCTTCCACCATCTATATAAGCTTGCCATTTTCCTTTAGCAAGCTAGTAGTCCTAATAGCACTAGAGAAGAGCTGAACTTATAGTAAGGAGGCTATCACTAGACAGCCTTTGAGAGCCAAGCCGAAGAGAGAGAGCTTTGTCCCATTTTCGACGAGCTTCATTGAGACGTGCTCCACTGTCGACCTCGCCGAAGGAATATTTAGTGTCAGAGCTTTGGGTTGTATCTTTCCTTTGTCATTTTAATGATAAGCGACTTTGATTATGGTTTCATTCATGTGTCTTTGTCTTTGATGCAATGAATTACATCCTCTCTGACTGATGTATGGTTACAAGATTTAGATTCTATGTTGTGTTTCATTGTGTTTCTTCGCATGTGTGTAGGTGTTCACACGTGTTAAGTGGAAGGATCGTGATCTGCCAAAGCGAAGGATGGGAAGCGTCATCCTTTCTCCAACGACTATTGCGTAGGACCTGAGGTAGGCAACTCGTTATGTTTTTTCGTTTTGTAACTAGAGACCTATGTCACTGCGTGAATGATTGTTGCTAGACCCGATCTTGGCTAGTAGGGATCGCCTCTTTCCGCAGAGGGTATTTACCTCTCCAACAAACTGGAAACTCCACTAGGGATTCAGTTGGAGTTAGTATTTATTCTTTTGGTTTTTTTTGGCTTTTGATTGCTTTATTTGCTCTTTTGGTTCACCTCCTTGGTCTTAGACCCCTGTTCAGCCCAAGAGGATCAGATCTGGCCTCTACTTTTCTGAAATTTTCATCTTTTCATGGTTGTCTTTATTGGCGCGGTTTCCACCCTGACAGTCGCACCCATTGGTGCAAGTTTCCAGTTCATCACTCACGCCATCCCCTGCCTGGCACGGATTACAGCCAGATAGTCACGCCATTTCCTATAGGTGCTAGGGTTTTCCCTTGTTCGGGAGTTTTTTTGGTTAGCACTTTTGCTTCTGGGTTATTTTTAGATTTTTCTTGAAGTGGTGAGTCTAGTGTTGGTTGGGAGAAATTATTTGTTTTTTTATTGTCAAGCATTGGCACTTGTTTTCAGTTAGAAACCTGCGCCAATTGGCCATTGGCGCTAGTTTCACCCACAAAAGTCGTGCCAATTTCAGGGTGTGTGAAAATTGAGATTTTTTCCCTAAATCCTTCACCAGTGTGTCTTTCCCTTCCAGTCCTTTTTCTATATGAGCATAGATTACATTGCTCATTGTTCAGCTGGAATGTCTTCTTTCCATGATTGCTTGGTGTAAAAGGGAATGAATGCCTTGTTTTGATCTCATGCTTTGGAAGTCCTCTTTGTGTTTGACCTCATATGTCTTGTCACCTTTTGGGGAATTTGGTTACAAAGTGTTTGAAGAAACGATTGCATTCTTAGTGTTTTTTTGCATCCCTTTTGCATTCATCCTTCATTAAGAATATTTTCGTTCATTCAGTTTTCATCTCATAGTTTTCTTTTCGTTAAAATGCATTAGATCACATTGCATTGAAAAGTATTTTTTGAGATTTGTCATTGAACTTAGATCACATTGTTTAATGATTGAAAGCTACAAATTGCATTGAGTGCATTCTCTTTCATTAAAAGCATGCATTAAGTAGATTCTCATTTCATCGAAAAATGCATTGAGTGCATTCTTATCATTTCAAAAGAAAAAGGAAATTGTGCATAAATTACAATTGCATAGTTTTCAAAAAAGAGGATTTTGCATAGATTACATTGCATTATTCACATCGTTGAATGTTTGAAATTACTTTTGGATAGTGAAAGTCATCTAGTTTGGAAAAAGTTTCATTTTCAGTATTGTTGTCTGTTGCGTCATTGTTTGACACTCTTCCCTTAACTACATAGCATTCATCGAATGAAAGATTTCTTTCCTCATATAGTTTCATATACGATTTTTGAGATACAACATTCGATAGGGCCTTGAAATCGAGACATGATTCAAGACCAAATTTAATACTTATTTACTTAACCTAAGGAAGCATTGAAACTTAACGCTCACATTTTAGTGATCTAGGCTAGAGACGTGTTCTGACGTCTTTAAACCTAGTAGCTGTCATTCGCCTCTTGGCTTTAGACAGCACTAGTATGGACTTGTGCTCCCCATACCATCATGTATATAAAGGGAGACCCCACTAGGTTGCTATCCTTTATCCGTAGGAAGCTGAGTCTACCGCCTTATACCTGTGATACACCAGACACAGCATTCGGGGAGATTACCTGCACGTACGTCAAGTCCTTGGTTTATTTCTCTTTCATTTTTTAACCAAGGTGTATATGGCAGTTCACGGATATCTGGTACACCCATCTGCCTAGATTACCCGAGCAATCATTTCGATCTTTTTTTACTTGTTAAATTTGAAAATATCATCAAGCGCTTGTCCTTTCACACTTGTTTCCAATATGAAAGAGATAGAGTCACCTTTTTCTTGTTTCTTGACTCTTAAAATATTAAACAACAGAGTTTTGTTTCAATGTTTTAAAAAATTAACTACCCACGAAATATTCCTGGTTAAAGTTTGTTTCCTTAGGGTGTTGTTTTGAGTTGTTTCTAATGGCAACTTTTCCGGATTTCACCAACCAAGGAATCCCCTCCGATGGGAATCTTGGTCATTTTCCTGCTTTTGGAAATGTTGGTGCTCCTTATATGGCAACATTGTCCCTTCCTCGGTTAACTGTTAGGTTTCCTGTTTGGTTGTTTTCAACCTTTGTGGTCCCGAGTGTCCCGGCTACCGTACCATCCACTACTCTGCCTGAGCAATGCCATGTTGATTCAAAGGTGGACCTCTCCCCTTCTTCGCCTATTTCTTCTTCCTCCTCTTCTACTTCGCCTGGTGAAAGTTTGTATTCTAGTAACCAGGTGGCTTAGAAGAAGAAGAAGACAAAGAAGAAGAAGTCAGATAAAGGAGAGGATAGCTCTGCGGCTATTGCGCCTAAGAAACCATCCATTGAAAAACCTTCCAACCTTCCACGGAAAGTCAAATTCCCCTGCATGTTGTGCCAAGGAAACCATCTTCTTTGAGATTGCCCTGGCCTTCCCAAGGTGCTCGAAGTATGGTCGAACAGTCGTCTGTCGTTTCCTTTGGCTTCCAGGAGTCAAGTTGGGGGCACATATTCAGCTATTGTTGGTAAAGCTCCTAAGAAGCAGGGTAAGCTTACCAATCCCTGTAAGTTGTGTGAAGGGCACCATGTCGTTCACCTTTGTCTGTACATGGATGAAGCCAAGAGAATTTTGGACAACTCGACTGTTTCTGCACCATGCCTTATGGCTGGTTACAAACAACTTTCTTTGAGTCCATCACCAATTGATTCAACGATTGGTCAAGAGTCATCCTTGGTCAATCCTGCTCCCCCGGAAATTCACTATCATGAATCCATTCCAAACCAAACATTGGTCGTAGGATTAGTTGAGCTGGCCCTGTCTGTGGTACACCAGGTATTTTCTGTTGAGAGTGGATCCCATATCCCTCAGGTTCTTCTTGTTTCTTCAGATTCTTTGGAATTGGAGAAAGATTCTCCTGTCCCTATACCTCAAGAAGATGCTCCTCTGCCTCCCGTGATGGAGGTCTCGGAGGATATCCCTCCCGACTCCGTGATGGAGGTCATGGAGGATGCTCCTTCTTCTACCATAACACTAGGGGAAGACAATCTCGGTTTGATGGTAACCCGTCCAAGTATTTTGGTCACTTCCTTTGATTGGAGTCGATTTTCCAGATACCGCCTTCCGTCTTATGTGCCTTTTGAGATAACGGTACAAACCTTTGATCTGGTCGGACCCAGCACTATAATAGAAGAAGGCACGTCTGTTAGTATTTTATCCTCAACTACTTGGAAAACTTTTGGTTCACCGTCGCTTGTGGTTGTTACGCAGAATCTGTTAGCTTTTAACAGAGGAACTAGTCAACCGTTAGGGATCCTTCCGATGTTACCTGTTACTTTGGGAGGGAAAAATGTCCATATGGACGTGATGGTTGTTCCTGGCCCCTTGGAATTTAATTTACTCCTGGGTCGTGATTATACTTATGCCATGGGAGCGCTCATCTCCTCCCTCTTTCTTGTGATGTGTTTTCCGCACCACTGTCGGATTGTGACCATTGATCAACTTGCGTTCTTTGGTCCCAATATGGCAGCTAGTCCACCCTCATCCCTACCAAATCTTTATCCGCTGGTTGTGTCATTGTGCATCAGGTGCTGGGGGCATTGGGTCCTGATTTCTGAGATATTTTTCTCCCATCAGATGAGGAACTGTTGGACACTATGAATTCTTATTCATTATGATGAGGTCTACTGAGCACAGTTCGTTTTCTTGTGTCAAGCTCCTTAAAAAATGAAACAAGGTTCCAGAGCATAGTTCCTCTTCTTGTGTCAAGCTCTTTAAAAAATGAAACAAGGTCATCAAAGCATGGTTCCTTTCTTGTGTTAAGATCGTTAAAAAATGAAACAAAGTGTTCCGAGGATAGTTTGTCTTATGTATCAACCTCGTTAACAAATGAAGCAAGGTCATCTGAGGATAGTTCTTTTAATGTGTCAACCTCGTTAAAACAATGAAACACTTTCCTATTCAATTCGAGTCTTTGATAATATCCCGTAAAATCCCAGTCGAGTCTTTCTCCTGATCTCGTAACTTGAACCTTCACTCCATCTACCCTTCATATGGATTGAAGCTTGGGGGGCATGTACCTCGAATTGAGTCACCATGCTGGGGGCATGCAAAAATTTTCAAGCATAGTTTGTTTCCATTTCAAACTTGTGTAAAAATGAAACCGATTTCAAGCATAGTTTATCTTTGTTTCAATCTTGTGTAAAAATGAAACCATTCCCATTTTACCTCTTGTGATTTCCATTTTATCAGCCTGTTTTTCCAGATGAGCCTTGGCTTTCTCACTCCATCATCACTATTTTCTTGGTCGATCATGTGCCTTCACTTGGTTTTTTTACCCGTTCTTGAGGAACCACTGTGATGAGTGGTCTTGTTAGCCAGCCTCTCAACCTTTACTTGTTATGAGTAGTTCCACCATCACCGGAAGTAGTTGCTGCCCTTTATACCACTTGTTCCTCCAGGAGGAGTGGCCTTTCAACTCTTTTCTGACTCTCTAAAATTGAAAAGATCACCGAGGTGCTTGTCATTTTGAACTCATTAAATTGGTTGCGAAATGATATCTACCCAGTATATGTTTACCCCTTTTTCAATCTGGGATAGATTATTTACAAAAAAGGAATACCCTAGCCTATCGTGACTAGGAGGTTTTCTCAGACGCAATTTTCTACCTTTTCGTATCTGAGGAACTATTTACGAAAAGGGACTGTTGGAGTTTAATTTTTTGTTGTCTTTTCAAACTCTCTAAACATGAAAAGACGTCGAGTTCTTCCTTTATCAGACTCGTTAAAACTTGATGAAATCGGGATCTGTCGTTATGACGTTACTCAAGTTCCTCCTTCCTACGACTCGTTAAATGTACTAGGTTCGATTTTTCCGAAGGACAAACTTATATCGCAAGAATCTGCTATCCCCTTCAAGCTCATTTTCAAAAATAATTGGGGTACTTGCCAGAAATGGTGGGGGAAAATGAAACCAATATCATCATCGTGTCAGCAATATGTCGCTCTTGAACATGGCACTTGTTTGCATTCGTGTCGGGTTGGGGACATCTCATCTCATTTTCTTCTTGCCTCCGTGGGTTTGGGTAATCCTTTTTGACCACTCACCTACTCTTTTCCTTGTCATCATGACCTCTGATCCTTTGATGTCAAATTATGTTCAAGAGAGGTTGACCTCTGCAATTTTCAACCCTCCTCTGATTCTCTACTGGTCATGATTCACGAACATTATGTTCCTCTGTCTCACGTCGATGATGTGGGAAACACTATGGCCAACCTTCGATCAAGGTCACTTCCTCTCAAGTTCAGCTCATTATCCAGGAAGTTGATCTAGAGACTCCCTTCAGGTACCTTGGAGCCTGCATGCCTCAATGGTAGGTTCTTCGCATTCGATGAAAGGTTTTCATCATTGGCCTTCGATCGAATGATTCTGCGGGTGTTTTACACCAGCTCACTGTTCACATTCTGTGGATTGTACTTATAGTACCTTGAGGGTCATCATCATTCTTGGTGGTTCCTCTCGCGTCTGTTAACAACTTTCATCATTGGCTGGTAATCAGATGATGCTCTTGCATGTTCGACTTTAGCTCACTTATTCACATGCTTGAACTTGTACTCTGTTCGGGTCGAGATGGAGCGTAAGACCCTGGGTTTTGTCTAATAAAATCTAGGTTGTGATGGATTATCATGATTGATTACATGACTCATTGATTGGATGGCTACAACCATACCTGAGTCTACTTATTGATCCTTTCTGGATGGTTGCGTCCATACCATGGATCCTGATTATTGTATACTCTATTATGGATGGCTGCGCCCATACCACATATCATGTATTTGAGATATCAGTTGTATCTGTCTCTGCAGGTTTTCCAACGATACTGTTTTCAGTTGGGCACGTTCTCATAAAGCATTTCACCCCTGTCTCTCTCTCGGGCCTCATGCTTTAGGGGGCATTTGTTACACAACATTTTGTCACCATCCCTACAATCCCCCATCCTGCACATTGGAGGGCCTTTCTCGTGACCTGTGAGCAGCGACATAACCTGAAACCACTTTCATGGCATCCCCCTTTACAAGGACCATCATTCCTCTGAAGAAATTTTCCCCTGAAAAACCCTAAAAACTGATCTTTTAGCCTTGGCGTGACTAGCCAGTTCAGCCCTCACACCAATGGAGAAAATACACCAAAGAGGGCGTGCCAACTGGCGCTCTGTCCCAGTTTTTTACTCGCACCAAGCTTAATAAGGATTGTTTTTAAAAAATAAATGGTGGAAGTTTGATTCCAACAAACTCCTGAACGAGTCTCTAAAATGAGTTGGGAGGTTTTTCTCCAGATCCCCATGTATGGGAGGTGGTTCTCCACCTATCATGGAAGCTTCCTTAAGGATAGGGCCAATCCCATGATTATAGGGATCCCAACTCCCCTTCCACCATCTATATAAGCTTGCCATTTTCCTTTAGCAAGCTAGTAGTCCTAATAGCACTAGAGAAGAGATGAACTTATAGCAAGGAGACTATCACCAGATAGCCTTTGAGAGCCAAGCCGAAGAGAGAGAGCTTTGTCCCATTTCTGATGAACTTCATTGAGACGTGCTGCACTGTCAACCCCGCCGAAGGAAGATCCAACATCAGAGCTTTGGGTTGTATCTTTCCTTTGTCATTTTAATGATAAGCGACTTTGATTATGGTTTCATTCATGTGTCTTTGTCTTTGATGCAATGATTACATCCTCTCTGACTGATGTATGGTTACAAAATTTAGATTCTATGCTGTGTGTCATTGTGTTTCTTCGCATGTGTGCAGGTGTTTGGACGTGTTAAGCAGAAGGATCGTGATCTGCCAAAGCGAAGGACGGGAAGCGTCATCCTTTCTCCAACGAATATTGCGTAGGACCTGAGGTAGGCAACTCGTTATGTTTTTTCGTTTTGTAACTATAGACCTACGTCACTGCGTGACTGATTATTGCTAGACCCAATCTAGGCTAGTAGGGATCGCCTCTGTCCGCAGAGGGGATTTACCTCTCCAACAGGAAGGAATTTGTTGGAAAGAGAAAATGTAACTAGACCCTGAAAAATGAATGAAATTACTTTAAGTGGCAACTAAGGACATTAAAATTTTTTCTAATGTAAGCGATATCAATTATAAAGCTTAGTTGTTTTTTGTTTGTTTGTAGAACATCAAGGTTAGCGTTCCTTTAGGGGGTTAGGGGTTTTCAAATCCCTTTTCATATTAACTCAACTTTTATAAATATGGTCATTTAATGCCAATGTGGGAGCCACAAATTACTGAGGAAATATTTTGTAGACATACAAAATTAATTATGGTAATGGCTGAGAGAAGGAGGGAATGACTTGTAAATCCACTATTTGACGGAGAACTTGTTTGCGTCCCTTGAAAGACACAACCTTGAGCTTAATGTTGAAACATTGGTTGCAGGCCAATCGAGAAACTATTGATAGAAGATTTGTGCAATGTGGTTGGGGCTAGGTATTGCTCGATTGTAGTAACGAACTTTGTGTCCAAGGACTTCCAAGATTCATCTATCATTATTGGGGGTTTATTTGTCACTCCCATGAGAAATCCTCCATTTCTTATTTCCATAGGGTGAAATTGGCCCCATTCATCTTCTCCATATCACTTATTGTATATTGAAACAATTAACTCATAAAATGGTGGCAGAATTTAAGTGGAAAGCTCACTTGGGGGAAAGGGATTAAAGATTTTTATTACAATAACAATAAATCTACTACATTTCACTTGCTTCTCACTCACACCTATGTAAAAATAAACTTTATTACAATACCATGGGCCTAGTACCACATGAGGACATTATGGGTTACCTATACCATGACGGAAAACAAGTCACTTGAGTACCCCCAACATTTTGTAAGCATGAATAAATCCAAATATGTCATATTTTGTTTTATGTGATTGCGTCTCACACCTAAATGCATTGGTTTCCTGTAATATAAATATGAAGAAAAGAAAACACTAAAATGGTTATTCAAACACAATATCTAAAATAATTACTACCTAAGTTGAGTTTCCCATTAAGTTCAATTCAACATGAGTAATGGAAAAGTTATATCCAATCCATCAAAGTATACTATAAGATTTATTATTAATGACAAAAAGACCAAAGTCGATGGAATTTAGGAAGATAAAATATTGAACATTTTGATTATTTGACACCTTTATGTATGTTGTGCATTTTATGTAGGTTTTGTATTTAGCTAATTTATGCCAAGATTGATTGAATAACATTGAAAAGTATCAAAGACAATCTTCGACTACATCAAAGTGACATTTAATTATTTCATAAAATATATTAACAATGTACACTACATTAAAATGACATTTATTTATTTTGATAAAATATACTAATAATATGTAATTTTGCGTTAATTTGTTATTGTGATTTGTCACATCAAATATCTCTTTAGTAATAAGTATCCATTATGTCTTTAAGTGAATTGTCATTTCAAAAAATAGTGATAAACAATACCATAAAAAAATTAGTAAAAACAAACATCTACAAAAAAAAAATTGTGGACATTAGATATGAAACAATTTTCTTTTAAAAAAAAATAAGAAACAAATTATTCCTATATTATAAATTGTGATCAAAATTTGACTAAAACTAAATACTACCACTAATTCATAGAGAACAAAAAATATATAGAAATATAATATCACATAGGGTGTATGCTATGTATACAATATTCATGGTGTATACTATAAATTGTTATATTCATGTTGTATACTATATGAATAAAAGATATTCATATTGTATGCTATAAATAAAATAAACATCTTTCTATAAAACACAAAATGTAAACTATGCAAATTTGTTAAATGCCATGAAAAAAATAATTATCATCAAAAGAAAGCTATTGAATAAAATGAAAATCTTTCTTAAAGCACAAAATCTAAAAAGAAATAAACAATTTCTTCTCCTCTATTTTGTATTCTCTATATTATATGTTCGGAACTCTATTTCATATGAACTGTTTACACATCTAACGATGGAGCAGTTGAAGATGACAGTTCCACTACAGCGACATGAAAATGACGGGATCAAAATTATTAAATTACAAAACACGTCGTCAATCTCCAAGCGTCACAGTGGATACTAGATCAACTATGACGTAAGGTCGTGCTTTGAGTTGTGAACTAAATCCACTGTTTTAGAATTTTTCTAGGTATTATCTACGCTAACTCCCCTTGATTTTCCAGATTGTATGGCTACGAATAAAGTAAAAATCTTTCTGTAAAACATAAAATCTAAGATAAGCGGAATGTTTTTAAAAGCAGTGATAAAAACAATCCTCATTCAAAGTAATAGCATTAAAGTCAATGTATAACAATCCGTGAGAACAAATATTTATATATTTAAAAGGTTGTTTAAAAGTTTCTGAGTTGTTCACCTTTCTGTAATCTACAAGCTATGTTACATGATTTAGTTTTGGGTTCAAGTTTGTCAATGATTAGGTTTGTTTGGTTGGAGTTTTAATTTTTTGGGTTTTTTTAGAGGTTAGTTTATATATATATATTTTATATATTAAGCTTAAAATGAAATATAAGATAAAATAGTAAGATATCAATATCACAATTATGAAAATTGCAAAATTAGATTACAAGCTTGAGATTGCAAAATTAAATTACAAACTTGAGTTTTGATTTATAGACTTGGTTAATGACTATAAAGTTAACTAAACCTCAAAATTAAAATCGGAAGAACCTTGTTACATAGCCTAATAGTGAAGTAATCAACCAGTGAAATAAACTCTCCTGCTCTCCTCCTCTATTTTGGAGTCTTTATACTATATCTTTTGTACGCTTTCATGTAAACTGTTTACACATGTACCAATGAACAAACCGTTGAAGATGACTGTAGACTATAGCTACAAGAAAATTAAACACAAGTTCATTAAATTACAGAGGACCTCATCAAAGGCCAAACGTCACGTGAGAGAGGGTCACAGAATTGCAATAGATATATGCGAACGGTATCTAAACTTCTCCGATCTGACAGAGTTGATACATAAACTCTTCGACATGAATACACCCAGCAGCTTATTGTAAGATGAGCAGATGATTCGGCTGTCTAATACATGGAGCCAGAATAGCCAGCCATTAAATTATTCCATGGCACAGTCGTGCCATGAATGTTTCCATAATAAGTTCCAAATAATGCACTAGATTCAGTGGAGTAAGTTGCTCCCCGAAGATTCGAAGCAGTTCTCTGCAGAAAAGAGTAGACGGTGCGAGCTAAAGCACAGAGTTGCGTTAGCATCCAGGGTATGTTCCTGCCAGAGGGAAGCCATAACACAGAAAAAGACAGGAGGCCTAAAACACCCAACATATTACAGCCAATATATTGCAGCCCTCTAAATCTCTATACACGACAGGAGAAACAAATTAACGATACAGACCTGTTACTGAAAAGCTAAACTGCTGAAATTGGAAAGGGAGATAGATACCAGAAAGCCATGGTTGAAATTGGAAAGCGGAGATGGCCAATAACCACTCTGCAACACAAACTAAACTCTAAAGTCAATACTCGGCACCCTCACTGCACTGGTTTCTTCTCCCTGAAGGCCGTGTCTTATAATTTTTGCTCTGAGCCAAACCGCGTGTGACATTTTCGTCACTTTCAAACATCGAAACCACTTTTGATTTTAATATTATTTAGGTAACCAAAGTAACCACTCCTGCTAACTATGCCTTCGGATTCAAGTTACTTTTCGTGTAAGAGTGCGTAGAAAAGCCAAACCAGTCACCGATACCAAAAACATAGCCCATCGAAATATTTTCGTTGACTCTAGAACTGTCGAACGAAATGAGCCAACAAAAAAAAAAAAAAAAAAAAAGGTGCATGCGGTCATTTTTGAACCTCTGTAATATTTAAAAGGACAGCAGAGACAAGGTTACGATATTTTATCATGATGACATAAATATCCTTAACAATATTCAACCCTCGTGTTATGAAACACTTTATCATACCTAACCATGTGTAATACGTCACCTTATATCCCTTGATAAATTCATTCATTGGATTCTATGGCTCAAATTAATAATATTATATTCAGGGAGGTACAACAGTAACTTTTCACAAGCGGATGAAACTACGCTCTCACAAAATTTACTTGCTCTTTAATTTAATGACATGGTGCATAGAACTTAGAAACTTAGCAAGAAAATTATTTAATAAGTATTTGTCACTACATTAATAAGTATGTATTTGTCACTACATTAATAAGCATTTGTCATAAAAATTTTAAGATCCAGTTTGTGTCATCATTTGTTTTTAGTTATTTAATTTATTAAATATCTTAGTATGAAATGAAAAATATTATAATTGACAAAGTTTATATTCATATTTAAATTAGGGAAATATCATCATATATATATATATATATGAAAATCATAAATATGAGTAAATGGGTATTTAACTATAATAATCTTTAGTTTAATAAAACTTTTATTAGACTTTCCTATAAACTTGTCCTAAATATATATTATTTTAAGATTTTTAGGTCTATCGTACTTCTAGTGAGGTTATGCATTTAATAGACACACAACCCACTTTTTCAAGCACTAACACCTCCATAAAAGTTGCTCTACACTAAATCAAAGTAGTTATCCAAATCATCAAGGATACATAGTAAAGCATTATGTAACGTATCACAAGCTTGGAAATAATGGAGAAATCTAGTTAGTTCTAGATTAATTCATTATTAGTCACTTTTTGTAGAGGGTTGAGATTGTGTTATCTTATTTAGGATTCAAATCCTATTAGGGAGTGTTATAGCATCATTTTTCACCCTCATGTGATTCATGATTGTCTCTATGGCCTTGGGCACCCATTCCCACAGACTTGAACAAATTCATTAAAAAACAGTGTTAAAATTTCCATACGCGGGTATGCCCAGAATTTTCCGCGTGTATACGCGAGTCCACATGTACTTTTCCGCGTATGCCATTAAAACCATTAAAAAATATATAAAAATTCCCTATTTTCGGGTTGGGTTGATGGTTACTCGAGTAGTTCAACCACCCCAGCACGTGGCCAACTGTTTCCAACTAATTGAAACTACTTTGAGGGAGTATAAAAGCCCCTCATGTGTTTGGCCTAAGGGAGAGAGAAATTTTATAGACATTATACTCTATTGGAATCCCAATTCAAGTCTGAATTCCCGTGCCTCCTGCACTTTCCCAGATTTATACAGGAAACCCTTGTTTCCTGGAGATGTTCATCCATTTATATGCCATCTCGAGTGCACAAGTCTTGAAAGTATCTTAGTGAGGCAAGGGCGGGACGGATCCGGACGACGGTCTGCTCGAAGATCGTGGAAGGATTCAGGTGATCTCTCCACTCTTTATTTCTGTACATGCTGTTCGCAATAATGAAGAACCATCTTGTTCCTGAACTTATGTGTTAGTATCTATTTGTATATGTGAAAAGATTGATTATTAAGCAGTTATTATCGTTTATATCATATTTCACATGGATTACACTAACGTTTAGGAGAAATATATGTTGTACAACTAGGTTTCCGTGCACGTTCTTTCTTGTTTTCCAGGTTGAAGGAGGAAGAAGGGTTGCTGGGGGTTTGGACCCCGCGGGATCTACATCGAACGTAGGACTACGGGTGAGTTCTGCTATCATTGTTATCTAGTTTTTTGCATTCAAGTGTGGTTGTGTGTGAGTCCTTCTGAATAGCATGCCCTGCTCTGTGGAGGTTTTGACCCAACAAACCTCTAGGGTGTTTTTCCCCGAAACAGAACTGGCGACTCCGCTGGGGACCACATTCTTGTGATTCCCCTGTTGGGTAGTTTCAGCTGTTTGAAAGGTTTCCAATAGTTTTAACTTTTATTTCCAGTCCAGTTAACTCTTTCTCAGTCAGATTGAAGACCTGGTTCCTCATCCAGGCCTGATCTTTTTTATTTTTTATTATTTACCTTTTCATACGCATGATTGTCTGTACACAGACGCGTATACACGGAGTTTTTGTTAAAGGTACTCGTGTATACGTGGGTTTCCTTTAACACAGTCGCGTATGCACGCTTGTTTCAAAACTGTCAAGTAGCGTATGCCTGGGTGAATTTTGAAATTTTTGATTTCTTCGCTTTTTAGTCTTGTATGTCTGTGGAGACCTATTCTTGCAGTGTCTTTGTATCCTCTTGATTGTGTTGAAAGTGGCCTTTGGTATTTTCTCTCTCTTGTTTGGTTGAAAACTAGCTTATCTGGAAAATTTTGTTTCTTGTGCTTGCATTTCTGGTTCGAGTACCAAAATCTCTTCCTGGGGATTCTTGGTTGTTCTGCTTCATTAGAACAGAGAGCCTCTGCTCATTTACTCTTTCCTACCTTTGTGTCTTGCTTTGCACTTCGATTTTTGCCCATTTCTTGGTTGGTTTTCTTGAGTTCAGTTGACTAGGTCTTGTTGCAATTTTTGAAGAGTCTTTCTTGGTTCTTTGAAGTTTTTGTTTGCTGCAAGGTTGTACTATTCTTCTAGGCTGAGTGATTGAGTTTCTTGTCTTCTTTTGCTCATATAAATCTTGCTACTAGTTAGCCCTATAAGATTTGGAGCGTTTTTGAAGTTTTTGCTTGAAATTCAGTGTTGTTTGGCTTGGGATTTGATAGTTTTTCTTGGTCTTTTCGAGCTCTTCTTTTTATAAAATTCAAAAGCTCAAAAAACATTTTGTTTTGTCATTTGCTTTTGTTTTTGCATTTTTGTTTTCGTTTCGTTACATCTTTTGAAGCTTTGTTGAGGTTTCTTGCCTTTGGTTTTCAACTTGATTTTGGAAAGGAATTGTCATTGATTTCTTCCTTTTGTTTTCAAGCAATTTTGGTGTCTTTATATTAAGAGTTTCTGATTTTGGGAACTAGCTTTCTGGACAACCAAAAAGAGATAAAACTAAAGGATCTTTGGGAAATTTCTCTCTGCTTTAGGAGATTTTTCATCTTAGAATTTGCATGCTCTTAGTGATTTGCATCAGGTGCACTTAAGCATTTAGTCATTTTCATAGTTTTTGTGAGTGTGAAGTTTGTTATCTGAAAAGAAAAATAATTTTTTTTAGTCTCGTAGAACCTGTGTAGAAGTTTCTTTTCATCGAAAGACAATTACTGCATTTGCATGTAGTTTGGTTTTTATTAATTTCTTTTCTGCGTCAAAACACCACAAGTTTCATTTCCGTATCCCTTTGACTTAACATAACAGCCGATTAAAATAAAGCGCTATAATTTAAAAGCAACTAGCAAGTTTTTATTAAGTGTCATACACCAACTAGCTAGGTTGTAGGGCCTTGGATTAGGTGAGTGGAGAGTTAAATCTCCAAGGCCGCTCAAACTAAAACATAGAAGTTTATTAATTGAGTGAAATCCAACTCCGTTAGGTGGACCGGGAAAGCTCTCCTCTAGAGAGTCAAGCGCGAGGGGAAGTGAAGGCCGAGAAGAGAGATACCCCCTCTCTGATTTGCTGGATCTTGCCTCAAGACCGTTCCACCCAGATTCTGACATGGATTGGTGCCCATAGTTTCCATTCCTAGGTTCCACACAGGTGACTGCGGGGGGGAATACCCGTGGTACCTGAGGCAGACGTCGTATCACTTCCAACAGTACTTCTGGGGGGTGCCCTTGCGAAGCTTGGGTACTTGTGCCGGCAAAGGCTATTGTTAGGAGGTCGGCGTAACTGTTTCTGTTACCTTCGCTAGTAGGCCTGGGCCGTAATTATCCCAGACTACTTTCGGGAGGTCCTATTCTTCGCTTTCTTGTATTTTGGTGTCCGGTCCTAATCACCCGGAGCGGAAATACCTGAAGGTTGTTTGCTTGATTGTATCTCAGGGATTTTTTGTAGTGAGTGCTCTTTGCTCCGAGCTTGCCTAGCTTTACACTTTTTTGAGTCTAATTAAAATTTTTTAAAGTGGTTGATCAAGCGCCTCGTCGATCGAGGAGAATCCAGGGGTTATCTCCCAAGAGTCCAGAGCCTTCTTCAAGAAGGCGTAGGAGTAATTTAGCAGGTGAGTATCACCCTGTGGCGTCTGACGCAGTGGAGAGAGATCCTCCACAAGGGATTGAAGGTTTCGTAGCTGGTTCTGGTGTTGGTTCCGAGAGGAGCGCTCCGCTCACCTCGAGAGTCTTATTTCCACAGGAAGAAGAAGTACAAGTAGAGGAAGTGTCTCAACCCTCTGAGTCACTTCCATCTCCTCTTCCTCCTAATTATTCATTCGTTGTTGAATACATCGAACCTGAGTCAGAGAGACCAGAAGTTCCTCTGTATTATTCATACTTTTCGATGGCCACGACTGGGAACGCGGCTTCTGCTGTGAGTGCTGCACGCATTCAGACTCCTGCTTCTGTTGAAGGAGGAGGCACTATTGCTATATCTTCGATTGCTTCTAGTACTGCTGTGTCTGGCTCTGGTTTCACCCAAGCACATGCTTCTCAATCTGGTCCCTTTTGTTTTGGAATGCCCACTAGTGGGATTCCTTCTTTTTCCTTTTCCGCTGCTGCAGCTGCATCTACACCCATGTCTTCCATGGCTAGTGGATCAGCTTCTTTTCAAGGGTTCCCCTTTGGAACTGGGCACATTCCTAGTTCGAATCCTTCTTTAGGGTCCTTTCCGTTTACTTCTCAGACTCAGAGTTTCAACCCTTGGTCTGGAGGTCAGAATTCGACTACTTTTACAGGATGGAACCCTGTATTCACTACAGCGGGGGCAGGGAATCAGTTTTACGCTGGTCACCAAGGGAATGCTTCTTTCCCTTCGTCGAGTGCTTATCAGACCTTTTCCCCTCTTTCTAATGCCTGGAACCCCTATCAGGGGCTTTCCTCTTCATTTCATACTTCAGTGGGGGGAACTGGTCCGGTCTTTGGTAACTCTGCGTTGGGAGGAGGTTCTTCTCCTTTTTCTACGAGTTCTTTCTAGCAACCTGGTGCCTCATCAAATCCAGGGTATTCTTTTCAGAATGTTGGGAATTCATCCTATCAAGGATGGAATCCTCAGGCTCCACCTCGTTTACCTTTTCTGGCAACGTTAAACTTGCCAGATCTGTCGAAATTGACGAATGATCCGATCCGGTACAGTCCGGGGTGGCCTCCAGTTCCCACCAAACTTCCTTCAGACATTCCAAAGTTTGAAGGCAAGAATGGAGAAGATCCGGCTGATCACATCACCACCTTCCATTTATGGTGCTCTTCTAACTCCCTGATCGATGATTCGATTAGGTTGAGATTGTTTCAACGCACCTTAACTGGAAACGCTGCCAAGTGGTATATTGAATTAACTAGGGGTAGTTTTGCTACATTTGGAGATCTGGCTATTACATTTCTAAATCATTTCCAGTTTCCCGTCCATTATGGCACCAGGACTGAACTCCTAGCTAATTTTAAGCAGGACGACACAACCCACATTTCTGACCATATTCAGGAATGGCGGAGAAGGAAGAGGCTTATTAAAGCTCATATTCCAGGAGAATTCCTTTTGGAATGGTTTCTAAAATCTCTGCAGTTAGAAATTTCTAAAGATGTATCCCTGTCTGGGGTATTTTCTGAGGAACAGGCCATTTTTAGGGCCCAACAGCTTGAATTGATATATTCTTAGTCTGGGGTCCTTCATAAATATTTGCCCAATGCTCCTCGCTCCAAATTAGATTTATCCAAAACTAAGCCTGGTCCTCATGGTGATGGACTTATTGGGTCGATCAATAGTGGTGCAACTAGCCTGCTTACTCAATTGCAGCAGTTGTCTTTGCAATCTGCTCCTTCTGGTCAGGCTGTGCCTGCTGAGTCATCGCCTTCCCAATCTTTGTCGATAAATGCTGTCCAAACTTCCGATCCCAAAGGAAATCAACAATCCGAAGGGAAGAAGAAGGGACGAAATAATAAGAAAAAGGGCAAGAATGGGAAGGGTAATGCAAATAAAACCAACGAGCATGTTGGTGAGGGTCAAAAGGATAAAAAGAAAGTGAAGTTTCCATGCAAGCTGTGTGCTGGAGACCATCTTACACACCTTTGCCCTAAAATTCAAGATGCGCAGTGCTTGTTAGCTCAGCAGGGTTCTTCCAGTTCCCAGGCTGTGTTAACAAACCCTTTTCCCCAAGGGCAACAACTAGTTGTTGGCGCGAATCAAAATCCTGGGGCTTCCTTTGGGGGCACCCAGGAAGGGGAAATTCCATCGAACATATTCATGATGAGTGCTCACGTGGATGTCGCTACGAGATCCCGTGATTATGGCAGAGAAGAGTCTTCGAAAGCTAAGGATGCTCCTGATGCTACTGAGCCGCTTCATATTACGAGGCCTACTATTGAGCCTATACCTCGGATGCCCAAAGCATCTACCAAGCATTCGACGATTAATCCAAATGCTAGGGCTGCCCAGAACTACTCTATTGTGGAAGATCTGGCGCAGAGTCCTTGTGCCATGTCGGCTTTAGAGGTGCTCCAGTCTTGTCTGGCTCAGCGCAGTGCTTTGCTCACTGCTCTTGGGGCTGTAGATCCAAAGAACTCTCTTATGATTACCTTCGATATGACTAATTTTAAGAAGAGACTCCCCCATCATATGGCTTTCCATATCAAATCATCGTATCGAAAATGCAATATTTTTCGGACGGTCGTTGATGAGGGTGCTTCCACATGTGTGATGTCTCTCGCATGCTGGAAGGGAATTGGATCTCCCGCAGCTGCTCCTTCTGCTACTCTTCTGACTACGTTTGACAGTCATTCTCACAAGCCCCATGGTATTGTCCCAGCTTTGCCCATCTGTGTTGGGGGAAAAACTATAAATATAGAGGTTGAGATAGTAGATGCAAGCTTGGACTACAACCTTTTGTTGGGGAGAAACTGGATTTATGAGATGGATGCTATTGCATCCTCATTATTTCGAATTATTTGTTTCCCCCACGAAGGGAGGATTGTTACAGTGGACCAACTGGACTGTCCTCCTGTAGACCCGAATGCGTCTACTGACTCAACTATTCCAAAATTGGATAATACCAAGCCGCCTATTGAGAATTTAGAGGTGGGAATGTATTCTTCTTTGATGGGTACTTTCGATATTCCTCCTCCTATCGTTCATATAAATGCAATTTCATCCTCCAAGGCTCCTCTTCGAAGAGAGTTCTTTAGAACTCATTATTTTTCGGACCCTTGGACCTTACCTTCCCCTACCGCCACATTAGCGGAAGGTCAAGTGGGTGGAATGGCATTTCCAATGTCTGCAGCTGAGATTGCTTATCAGTCTATTGTTGACTCTGCAGAATCCATTCCAGCTCCTCTTTCTCCGGATGAGTTGGATGGAGATGTGGCTCCGGCTTGGACACTTAGTTCTTCTTCTGCCCAGGATTGCCTTGATACCACTCTTCCATCTGAAGAGGCCATCCTGGAAGCTATGACTGGTATAGATAGACCGTGGGATGATTTGCATCATTGGTCTTACTTTTTACCTGATTTGAGCGAAGTTGAATCAAGTTTTCCAAGTCCTTTGTCTCCTGGTCCTGTTCACCCACTCCTAAACCCTTTAGCACCAACACAGGTATATGCTGAAGGGAACATGGCTGTGATTTCTCCAACTATCCCGGTGAACATTTCCAGGGATCCCAATGTTATAGAGAATGTTTTCATCGGAGCTGAATGTTCCCCTGAAGAGATTCAGATTTACACCGATCTCTTTAAAGAGTATAGGGATGTATTCGCTTGGTCTTATGAGGAAATGCCTAGTATAGATCCATCTATTGTCCAGCATGAGATCAAGACTTACGAAAACGCTAAGCCTGTGAGGCAAAAACTTCGTCCGGTCAATCCTAGGAAGGCAGCAGCTATCAAAGCTGAGGTGGAGAAGCTGCTTAAGGCGGGATTCATTTTCCCTGTTCCTTTGACTGAATGGGTTTCAAACCCTATTTCCATAGATAAAAAACAAGGAACAATTCGAGTTTTCATTGATTTCAGAGACCTTAATAAAGCATGTCCTAAAGATAATTACCCCACACCATTTATCGATCAGATTATTGACGAGTCTGCCGGTAATGAGATTTTCTCCTTCATGGACGGTTTCTCCAGATATAATCAGATTACCATCTATCCTGAAGATCAACATAAGACTGCCTTTATTTGTCCCTAGGGTACTTTTGCATACAAGAATATGCCTTTTGGTCTTAAAAATGCTGGGGCTACGTTTCAGCGGGCCATGCCATATGCCTTCCACGACATCAAAAAGATTATTGAGGCGTATTTGGATGATTTAGTTGCTCATTCTCGAAAGAGGATGGATCATCCTGCTCACCTCTGGCAAATATTTGAATGATGTCGTTTCTATAAGATTAGGTTGAATCCGAACAAGTGCGTTTTCGCGGTTACATCCGGTCGGTTATTGGGATTCATTGTGTCTAGGGAAGGGATTAGGGTGGATCCATTCAAGGTTGAGGCAATACTTCGGTTGCCTCCCCCGTCCTCTATTCGTCAACTTCAAAGTCTACAAGGAAATTCTAATTTTCTTCGAAGATTTATCGTAAATTATGCTGAAGTTACCAAGGGATTTATGAGATTGTTGAAGAAGGGAGTTCCATTTCTTTGGGATGACTTCGCTCAATGCTCATTCGATGCTTTGAAAAAAGCATTGACCTCTGCTCCTTTATTGAGTCCACCTGATTATAGCAGGGATTTCCTTTTGTATCTTGTAGCAGCAGAATCTACCATTGGTATGGTTCTGGTTCAGGAAGATGATGCTCTTGCAGAGCATGTTATATTTTATCTTATTCGAGGATTGGTAGGACCTGAACTCTG